>JAJMIV010000018.1:0-60701 GCA_030563445.1 Metschnikowia gruessii
CCCTACGAAGCTTAACTAACGTTGATCGGACGGGAAACAGTGTGTTCTTCGTGGTATGGCCGTAACCGAACGAAAAAGGGCCCTGGTTTAAAATATTGTGTTTGTCTAAGATGAAAATATTTTCCCCTAAATGTAGGAACTCACTTCTTTCTTTATCTGCACAGCAATCTATGGGCTTTTCTGATTGTGTTAAACTTGTTTGGTAGGCTTTTTGTTGGATTTTGGTGGAAAACTTTGCAATTTTAAATTTTTTGTATGTACAGATCCATCATTTCTGGGAAACGAAGCGAAAACCAGGGTTAAAAATGCCGGATAAAGTCGTTTGAATAAGATAAAGTAGTCTTTTAGCTTTTCAAAACATACATCGAGTCAAAAAAGCGAAAAAAAATCCCTTTATGTGGTGGGGTTTTCCTTGTACAGAAGTGAAGATGCACAAAACATACTCTTGTCCGCAGGTTGGGTGTTTCTACTGAAAACTCATTTCGGTATTTTCAGAGGTATTTCCAAGGTAAGATTCTGATACGTTTTAGAGACTGGACCGAGCTGTATACTGATTAATCTTCAATGGCCAGAGCACAAGAATATCCCCAAGTAGAATTATACATACACCTTCAGTGTAACCACTTCACTGGAATTTGTGAATTATAATATAGAAAAATGTACTATCATTAATCTTGTTCTTAGGCACCTTAACTAAGTCCTCCAAGAAAGTTGGATCCTGTTCTGTGTATTTTCTATCCAAATATAAAAGCATAGGGAGCAGTATGGGACAAGGGTCCCCTGTTTGAATAAATACACGATCAACACAAGATGTGTATTTGAAATCTGTGTTTAGGTACTTCAAAAAATCAAATATGTTTGCAACACATATATAAGACAAAGAAAAACCTAGATCAATTGAGGTCGTCTCGATTTTGTTATAAAGAGATTACTTGCGAGGGTTTAACCACATCCAATTTTATGAATTGTTTCTTTTAAAAAACCTATAATTTAGATTTTTGGGACTTGTCTCCAGCTAATTCCCTTGAAAGGGAACACCTAAACTTTAATTCACTAGTAAAACACACTCTGGTCTCAATAAAGATGCTTTTTTTGTTATCATATACTAGTAAATTGCACCACACAGCCTGTATGGCGTGCCTCTGAAGATATAAATTACCTAACGAAACAAACATGCTCTTGAAGTTATTGTCATTCATTTCGCTTGAAAATGAATTCTTAATGAAGGAAAAATCTAGGGTGATACCCACCTTTTTTTCGCCCTTTCATCACTCATATTGATATGACCTGCCAAGCGAATGTATGGCGCGCTGGAACCCTAATAATTATGCGCTCTCAAAATTACAGTTTATTTGATAAGAATATGGTACTATTTTGTTCAAGGAACGTGTCCAACCACTTTTCTTCAATTCTACTTTATCTAATTAGCTTAAGGGCTTTTTCAATTACTCCTTTTTTTTTTATCACTCGATTCAAATTTTTTCAAGTTTTCATTGGTACTGAATAATTTTAAATGTTGCTCAAATCCGTGCAAAATTTGTAAATTAAAAATATTCTTCAATTTTGTTTTTTGAAAGGGTATTTACTTGAACACACTGAAGATGAAACATTAGAAAAGAATTTCTTATTACTGTGAAAACAAAGTCTATATTTTGTTTAAAATAAATGAAAGCAACATCTGAGGCCGTCACTCGGAGATCGTTATGGCGAGGATAGGTGCGAATATCAAGCCTTCCTAATTAAATTTGCACCAGACATTTCAGTAGAATATCATTACACTTACAACTAACTTTTCCTACAAAAGCGGGAGATCCAAAATCTTCGATTTTTATTCATTTGGCTATCCCGAATCATGTGAAACTATAATAAACGTCAATAACCTTGCCACACCAATAAGTAAAATCTATTATATAATCTAATCATAAGAACTAAACAAACAACATTCACACCGAACCATCACGAGTCAATGTCTGGAGCAGTGTAATTGGCGGTGGCGTAGTCCCACAAGAAAGTGACCTTCGATGGAACACCGGCCTTGATGCCACACTGAGCAGCATAGTTCTTGCCCTGCAATCTCAGCTTGATGTAAGTCTCGTATTTCGAGAATTCACACGAAAAGCCCGGGCCATCTCGACAGCCCTTGATGGGCACAACCGCATCGTTGATCAAGTATCTGACATACGAAGAATTGCCACAACTGTACTTCTCGGTGACGATTCTAGCACCCTGGGGCAAAGCTTGCACGTGAGAGTAAGGACTAGGGAAAGGAATGTGGTCAGTAGGCAAGTCTTCTTCTGGTTCAAGAAGACCAAGAGCCGAGTGGAAGACCTCAAGGTCAGTGTCGTGAGAAAATGCCAAGAGAATTTTGAAATTTGGCTTCTTTTCCTTCAACAACTGCAAGGTGGCGTTTAAGTAAGGCGAAGCAGCAGTGGCGGTCATGTTGTTACCAAAAGAGTTGGAGTAGTAGGAGTTGACGTCGATGGAGTATGAGTAACGAATAAACTCCTCGTTGGTGAAAAGATCACACACAGGAGAAGCACCTCTTACATTGATCTCATAAGCACACCACTGGAACAAGCTCTTGACGTCGGAGGTGGTCAAGTTGAAGTTCTTGTTGCCCTTGACTATTCTGTCTCTGGCCGTTTTCAAGTACGAGGTGTCATACTGAGCAATGATCTCATCATTAGCACTGTTTTTGTAGTTGGTACACGCACGGCGAGGCGTCAAAGAGTTAGCTCCCATGGTCTTGTTCTCCTCCCATGGTCTTGTTCTCGTCGAGAATGTAGTAGTTCACGGTATCTTCGCTGTAGGAATCCCCCATGAATCCACGAGCAAAGTATCTACTGGTCTCGTGACATCTGCCGGAATTGGCAGTAAACACCTTAAGTGTTTCGTTAGAAGCGTTGAAAAGACTGTTGTACTTTGCTCTGAAAGATGCTCCGTGTCTCAAGGCATCGGTAGTACCGGAAAAGGTACCTTCGGAGTTGACAGGGGTGGTTTCCTTCTCGTAATACTTCTTATCAGGAACAAAGTAGACGTAGTCATTGAAAAAGGCCAATTCCCCAACAAACGTCTGGTTGTAGTTGGAAACCTTCTTCATGATATCCTCGAAATTCTTGCCGGCATTTTTCGTGGGGTATCTTTCGCCGTGTCTGGACAATAAGTGCACCTGTTCCAAGGTACATTGCGGAGGAATTTCGGTGGAAATACCGTATCCTGGGTGCTGAATATAAGGCCCGGCACCTCCCAAGAATCTCACCACATTATAGGATTCTACAGATGCCTGTTCGGGTGTGGCCAAGTCTCGGTAGAAGGAAGATCCCACTAAGAGAAGGCCATTGTTGATGAGTTTAGAGATTGCAACCATGATGGAGTGAAGTTTGGTGGAGAGAAAGTAGAGTGGCTGGGAACAGCAGTCTTATATAGAAAGGGGGAGGGAACCAATAAAGTTGCACGTGGAATGAAGAATTGAAGCAAATCGAAAATGTAGAATTTACGATTCCAATATTGATTTGTTATTGTTATTGTTATTGTTATTGTTAATTTTTAATTGCAAAATACATGTTGCATTCCGGCCCGGTTAATGCTGCGGCCTAACTACGCCGCGCACGTGTGGCCCCAGACATTCGTTGGGTGCAATTTGGTGGAAATGAATTTGGTGAAAGTTTTGTGCGGGCTTCTTTTCAGCAAGAAAATGCGGGGATGAGTGAAGTGATTTACCTCAATTTTGATAAAGACAGAATTTATACATTTTTGATGGACAGAAAATTATGGCTTTACTGAAAAAAAACATCCTTCAATTCTGGTGGAGTTAGGGTCCCGGTCAAGTTGGCCCGAGATCTTGCCAAGAAAATGGAATCTTATCGCTCTTTTAATTTAGTGTGATTTTCTTGGCAACATCTTCGCCCGAGCCGTGCAATAGAGTCATTATTCATAGAAAATATGGAGTGATTCTGGGGTATAGAGAAAACCAACACGGTTAGGAAAATTTTCATTATAGTTATCATTATAGTTGAAAATATGTGTTCTGGTTTCTTTATTTTTGTCTACATTGATTTAACAGAAAGTGGGGATTGAGTATGGTGGGAAATATGGTTCTCATTCACCTGCCTCCATGGGAATCCTGAGGTTTCAGCCGCATGCTACACCACGTGCGCATGTAGTGAAGTTGTATTATTCATAAACGTAATCACAACTGGCTGAATCGGGTGTTTTTTATTTCGGAATGTTCGGGACAAGGCCGCTCATTTGATTTATTATAGTTTTTTTCATTTTTGGGGGGTGGGCTGTGATTGTAATTTCACCAGTAACAATTTGACCAGTCCATTCGCACGACTGGATGGTTGCGAGCTTTCGTTTTTTGTCGTCTTTTAGTATTTTCGTAGCTACGAAAATGGCGACTTTTGAAATATTACTAAATAAGAAGGGGTTCGTATCTTATTTAGAATTTGCAAGGAATTTCTTTGGATCTTGTCTAACCTAATTTGATCTTACAGGCGATGATCAGAAACTGATTGGGACACTTTTCCACATGTCTTCTACTCTAACGGACCAATAAATACAGAGAATTCCTCCTCTAAAGTTGACTCTTTCAGACTTTTTCTACTCATTATAATGTCGCATAGTGATCCTGAAATACTTACTGCGATAGAAAATGACTGCCATCTGGGAAAGTGGCCTTTATTTATGCCTCAACTCGATAATAAAGAAGCATATTTACTTCAAATGTTTTAGTGCACGAAAATAAATACCCACTTCCGGTAATTAGAGCAATTTGAGATCAAAATTGAAACAGCTTACACAACAATATTACAATGACTGTTTACTAAGAAAGTGAAAGGAATAATTTGGAGGGCTGTAGTGCTGTATCAGTGTTTTTAGAATCATTTTAACTGGAAGTCTCATATTTTAACGCTGATCGACGCTTTATAGTAGTATATGGTATCATTTCCTCGAGGTCAGTACGATTACGGTGATACTGATTTCGTATTGTTGTGATATGTCGTAAATACCTCGCCTGCCCATAATACTTGCATTTAGTTTATATAAAACGCCCACTTTTCTGTCCACTTTCAAGGTGAAGCCAACTAAAAGGTTAGGTATATGATAAGTCTGGTCTGATTTATGACTTTCCAAACCTTCTATGTTGGGAAAATCCACAAAGTCGATTATATCCACCTACAGTAACTCTAGATGTGCGTATTTACAATAGTATTCTTTGATGTGATTTTTTTTTTTCTGAAAGAGCCCCCTCTTCGAAAATTAAATCACTACGACTGTTTCTTCATATATACAGACTCATTGTGCTTTTCATATTTATAGGATATGGTTCATTAGATTTGAAGGGAATGGCCCAAACCATGATCCTCAGACAATAAATAGCAATGGGTTATTTTTGATATACTCAACAAAAAAGTATTTGCCTCTTAATGTCACAAGAAAAGTCAAAATATTTCAAATTCATTGGCTCAAATTATCACCTAATCGGTGGGTTAGCAGGGGGTATAGTCAGATCCACCATCTAGCAGTAAAGTGCAACGGACACTGCAAACCACAACAATTACGAAAGAGACGCCTAATGACAAGCTGGACAGTGATGTCCACGTAAATACGTGGGTGATTGCGTATCGGAAGTTAATTTATGCGGGTTTGAAAAAGAAGAGTCTGCGATAAATCATACAAGTGACTTTCGAGTTGAAGAATCATGTTCCAAAAATGCAAATCTCGACTAGGCCTATTCTTTTTGCCTCTTTGATTATCCAAGAGGCATAGAAGCATGGGACACTTTGTGTTTCGGTCATTGAAAATAAAATAACATTGAAAATTAACTAAAAATCTTGAATTCAAGTGTTTCATTTGGACATATGACCTAAAAAACACAAATTGATAATTACTGGTTGCTTCAATATGCAAAGAAAAAGTGCGTTTCTTGAAAGCTCCAGATCCTACCGCATTCAGAAACCCTGAAGGAACTAGCATATCGTCCAGGATATTTTATTCCACCTTGTTAGCGTTGGCTAAACATTCCTCGGTGCAAACTTCCCTCAAGTACATTTCACGAGAGTCATAGATGCACGTGCCGGCTGTAATCTCGAAGCCTGTAATGCTTTTTTCTGAACGGCGAGCCTGTTGCAAAGCAACCCTTCCATCATAATGCATTGTTACGACATCAATGTCGTTTGCTTTCACATCATCGGTCAATTTGTATGCCTTTAAGCCGTTTTTCTTGTAGTCCGCTAAAGTGGAACTTTTGTTGTTAAGAAGTTCTGAGGAGTAAATACCTTTACATGAATAGCGACCATTGCAATTGGTCGTTGGTGTGATCTCACTCTTCACGAAGTCACGGCCCTCATTCACGAAAACCTTACCATCTCTTGTGTAAGTAACAGAAGAACCTTTGTAGGTTGGTGCCATGAATATGTCCCAAGGAAGCCTGCCCTTGCTTTTGGTCTGAACGACATCAACTAAGTCCCCAGAGGGATTCATCAGGGCACCTAAAGCAATAGAGAGAACGCCTATATCTATCTCCAAGAAAGGTAATTTGTAACAAGACATCTTAGAGTATTTTCCTTGGTTTTTCAACGCAAAATGTCGGGAAATATAAATCTAAACAGAGGGAAAGAGTAACAACTTCGGATTTTGGTCGGGAGATTAAGTTAGGGGGCGGAGACAACTAGCTATTGTGCAAGCCTGGATTTGAAGCCGCGCGAGACGATGGCTGCTTATCAGTTGGGTGCTTGCAAGACTCTGCATCCACAATATGATGTTTCTTTAAAAAAAAAAAAAGCTGCCTTAAATACATCGATATAAAGGGTTCACTTTTGTTGAATAGCTGTAGTCCACGTGTGCTGTCGCTATGACCCCCACTTTTGCTGAAGTGGGATTATGTTCAGAGCTTAAATTGCAAAAAAAAAACCGTATCTGGTTTTTTACTTACTTGACTCATTAACTGATTAACTCCAGAAGACTTTACAAAACATATCTGAGAAGATTCGACTTCTAATATTTAGTTATTTTCATTAAGACACGCTGTCTGAATTCCGTATCCCTTGAGGTTGGCAACATTAACCATGATTGCTACAGTATGTTGAGGTAAAGGATGCCGATTACGTGCCATGATTCAATAGCAATGTCAGCACCCGTCACTATTTTTCTATAAAGAGTAGAGTTCCCGCGTACTCTTCATCTCAATCCCTTTTTCTAATTTTCCACATCTAGTGGTCACTTCTGGTTATATTGTGTTAAGCAGCCCTCATAATTCCAAGAAAGCGAATTATCTAAGGTGAGTTAAAAGAATCTGGATTTCTTCAAATCCTCTATATTGGCGAGGATCGTTCTAACGATATGGATAGGGTATCACTATAGCCGGGTAGTTTCTTCATAACCCATTTCCAGCAGTGTCACAGGAAAAGAAACTGATGTAAATTCATTCAATATGAAATATTACCAAAACAGAACACCACATCACTGACAGAATAAATCTGACTATTGTGACTATTACCGGTACAGGATTTATAGTCTTCTGAAAACCATGAATTGTCGCCGCCAAAAACTGCAATTTAGAAGAGAAGTAGTGAATTCTCTTCGGATAATAATGAATTCTCCTCCTCCAAAAGTGAATTCTCTGCGGCTAAGGTTGAATTCTCCTCCGTTAATAGTGAATTCTTTTTGCCCAAAAATGAATTCGTCACGAAAAATGATTGCTCCAACAGTGAAACTATATATCATCCATGATTCAGAATGAATCTTTATCTGAGATGAAAATTAAACTGCGTCAATCAAAAAATAAAGTGACCACTCTCAAACATAGTGTCGCCAATAATTGTTTTTTTGAACGAAATCTCTTACTACAGGGCGTAACTGGGGAAGCGAACATCACTTCCCAATTGAGAAAGAAACCATAAAAAATATAGACAAAAACCTGCAGCGGGATCATAATTTCAGTTCATATCCAGGACCACTGTTACCTAATAATCCCATTAAAACCAACTTGTCCCCGTCAAAACTTAGAGTGTCCTCACTTAAAGGGAGTTGGATTTGAAGCGAAGACACTTTATTTTTGAACTTGAACGCTTTATTTATGGATAAGAGGAATTCATTGTTGTCAGAACACGAAATATATTTATAAATCCTGTACCATCACCACACCCATTGAAGATACCAATTTGCGCGATACGATTTCGCAGGGCCAATCGGGAACAATCTAGTGGAGTCAGAATACTTTCTACATGGCAGACCAATAACCCACCATAGACCAAATGCCACATTTTTGATATTTTCAAATACTCAGTTCGACCGCAAATCAACCCATAACTTTCTTCGATTAAAGTAAAGTCTCCGAATATTTTGACTGGCCCTGTCTACATTAATTATCAAATCTCTAGTTCTCACAACAGGTTTGACCACGGGATGTGCCACCATATACTAGTAACACAGTTTACACAAAAACCAAATAAAAAAAAACCAATTCATCACCCGCCCACTCCCACACAACCACCATTCGATATACAAGAATACTATATGTTATACCACACTATGTGTTATACTACACTATATGTTATACTAAATTCCCAATCCTGCACACAACATCACGGTGCACGGGTCTGACTAACTAAAGGTGTGGCTAATCGAACAAATTTTTTAAATCTCCACACAATTCACCAAATGTCTGTTGCTATTGCTGCCGATAGAGGCAAGACTACTCTTGCGCTAGTGAACAATCTCAAGGTGACTATTGCGGCCGCCGCGTTTCTGCCCGAGACCGAAGTGGCTCTTTCAGAAGACTCATCTCTTCTTTTCGCAGACAAAAAGACTGGACTTGAGCTTGTTGAAGCCAATGCCATAGTCAAATATTTGGCCAAGGACTTTGCCGCCAGTGCTGTTTTCGACTTGGACGAGCTGGTGGTGTATGCTGCATACAAAAGCGGAAACAAGGACAAAATTATTGCTTCTTTGAAGGATATTGCTGCCCCCCAAGATACTAAGCTTTCAGCCTCCAACATTGTGCTTTTCTCTGCAGCTTTCCCCAACATCAAGGATTTGCCCAACTTGACCGGGTGGGCCAGCGAGTTCCTGGGCGTAGCACAAGTCGAGAAGGCGTTGAAGGTAGCCACGGCCGTGACCATCATCGAAAGAGTGATGCCCAAGGGAACCGGCGAGAGTCACGTGACCCCCGGTTTCACGGTCAAGAAGGCCGACGACAGTATCATTCCCAAAGACAACGAGAGAAACATTTTGATCACTTCTGCGTTGCCGTACGTCAACAACGTTCCACATTTGGGAAATATCGTAGGTTCCGTGTTATCTGCAGACATTTATGCTAGGTACGCCAAGAACAGAAACTACAATGCGTTATATATCTGTGGAACTGACGAATACGGAACCGCCACGGAAACTAAGGCCCTCGAGGAGAAAGTCACCCCGCAGCAGTTGTGCGACAAGTACCACAAGGTGCACAAGGAGGTGTACGACTGGTTTGACATTGGTTTTGACTACTTTGGTAGAACCACGACCCCATTGCAAACTGAAATCGCCCAGGACATTTTCATGAAGTTGCACAAAAACGGCTTTTTGGAGCAGAAGACCACCGAGCAGTTGTACTGTGAGGTTCACAATGCGTTCTTGGCCGATAGATTTGTTGAGGGAACGTGTCCTAAGTGTGGCTACGAGGATGCTAGAGGAGACCAGTGTGATAAGTGTGGAAGTTTGTTGAACCCCTTGGAATTGATCAACCCGCGCTGTAAGCTCGACAACTCCAAACCCGTGCCCAGAAACTCCACCCATATTTACCTTAAATTGGACGATTTGGAAGAAGATTTGAAGAAATGGGTGGAGGAAGCTGCCGAGAAGGGTGTGTGGTCCAAGAACTCCAAGACCATCACCAATTCTTGGTTGAAACAGGGTTTGGAGCCTAGAGGAATCACTAGAGACCTTTCTTGGGGTACACCCGTGCCGTTGGAGGAGTTCAAGGAAAAGGTGTTGTATGTTTGGTTCGATGCCACCATTGGATATATTTCCATCACTGCCAACCTTTTCAAGAGCAAAAACGATACTGATAGCTGGAAGAAATGGTGGAAGAACCCGGAAAACGTCGACTTGTACCAGTTCATGGGTAAGGACAACGTGCCTTTCCACACGGTGGTGTTCCCTGCCACGTTGATTGGTACGCAGGACAAGTGGACCAAGTTGCACCACTTAAACACCACGGAATACTTGCAATACGAAGACGGAAAGTTCTCCAAGTCCAGAGGAGTTGGTGTTTTCGGTAACAATGCCAAAGATACCGGAATTTCGCCCTCTGTGTGGAGATACTACTTGGCATCGGTCAGACCAGAGACCTCCGACTCGCACTTCTCCTGGAAGGAGTTTGTCACCAAGAACAACTCGGAGCTTTTAGCCAACTTGGGTAACTTTGTCAACAGATTGGTCAAGTTTGTTATTGCCAAGTACAACGGCGTGATTCCACAGTTCGACACCAAGAACGTGCCCCACTATGATGCATTCCAAAAGGACGTCAACGACTTGTTGGCCTCGTACATCGAGAACATGGAGGCCGTCAACATCAGACGTGGTTTGGAGATCGCCATGGCCATTTCCTCGCGCGGTAACTTGTTCTTGCAGGACAACAAGCTCGACAACTCTCTTTTCTCCAACTCGCCCGACGTTTCCGATGGTGTTGTTGGAGTTGGCTTGAACTTGATTTACCTTGTGTCTGCAGTCATTTCGCCATTCATGCCTGCCACCAGAGACCAGATCTGCGAGGTGTTGAATGCACCTGCCTTGTCCATCACCGACAAGTTTGAGTTGGTGTTGGAGCCTGGCCATAATATCGGAAAGGCCCAGTACTTGTTCAAGAGAATCGACGAGAAGAAGATCGATGAATGGAAGTCTTTGTATGGAGGAAAGCAGAAGTGATTTGGGTAGAAGGTGGTAGGCGGTTGCTAGTGGTTGTGGTTGCTAGCGATTGCTCTTTATTAGACATATTTGGCGTGTTCATGCTATTGATATCGGTGGGGTCTGTGACGTATTGTATAGAGGAAATATATCAGGCCTTATAACGAACGTAGGAGGAATTTATCATGGTTTAGAATACCGCGTGCTTGGGTCTTAGGCTACCATAGAATAGTAGAGCATATGTTCGTTGTCTTTCGTTGGTCTATTCTGACAGTCATGAGAAATGGTGCTATTTATGTCTTATTCCTTGGCCATGCACGTTCTGCTGTATGGAATTAGTCCAAATGCAGTGGACTGTTCGAAGAAGCTTGAAATGATCAACTTATATTCAAGAGAGGTACATTAAACCCGATATATGTCCGTGCGAAGCGGACGCGTGCATGACCACCAGGGTATTCAAACTGATAAAGGGTCCGAGTCGGAAGTGAAAGACACTATTCTTGAAACTGTATTTCGAGTGTGCTCACCTCAATTGAGTACTGGCCGGAGGATTTCACCCAGTCATCGCTTCGATCCCTCAACGATCTCTCTTGTGGCATTTCCCAGATGATACTTATGCCAACTATTATTGTAGGCCTTCACAATGTAGCACCGTTCTACCTTCACTTCTCACTCTTTGGATCTTCTTGATCGGCCAGATCCTCAAACTCATCTTCATCCTGTTTGGCCAAGTAATCCACATCCTCTGAACTGATATCGATCTGTTTGCTTTCCCAAGATTCAAGCTTGGTCTTGTTATCCACATCTCCACCTGTAATGGCCCGAATAAGACTGACCTTGAAATGTTTTGGTTGTTTGCTGAACTCAAGGTGCTCTCTCTTAAACTCGGTAGCATCTGGTCTGTGGCCTATACTTTGACCAACGCGGACTAAGGTCTCCACACATTGCTTTGAGTTATCCACAAGATCAGAATCAAAGGCAAACTTGTCTTTCTCAAAAAGAAGCAAAACAGTGGACCCTCCGAATTTGAAGTATCCGATTTCATCGCCTCTCTTTACTTCCTGGCCCTCTTTCACTGTAATGATCGTAGACCCCACCATCATGGCCCCGACTCCCACCAATATCACTGTTCCAAAGTTGGGTGTGTATATGGGGACAACCACACGGACGTTTTCACCATAAACGTCCAAATCCGACCGAATTGCCATTGGGTTGACTGTATAATATTCTCCCTCGATGTATTTCATGGGGCCAATGGTTCCACTCACCGGCGAATGGAACCGATGGTAATCCTGCGGAGCCAAGCGGAAGATTCCCACACAGCACTGGTCCGACTTGTACAAGTCTGATTTTTCCAAGTTGGCGAAATTACCGTTGAAAAGCTTCGCCAAGGTAAAGTTTCGGCCCTTAATCCAGAGCTTTGTGGCCTCATCAACCGTAACAAAAGTCGTGCATCTGCAGTCAGCAGGCGATACTGCCACATTCTCATTGGTGTGGTCTTCAATTGGTCTTGCACCAGGTTTAAGCTTCCGGTAGAAGAATTCGTTGAAAGTAGGGAACATTTTCGGGTCGGAAATGAGACAATCGCTCAAATCCAACTTGTGGAACAGGATAAACGCCGCAATGTCTTTGGCCAGCGCAGGGTGGTCGAATTTGATTCCTTGCTTGACACTTAATCTCTGCAAAAGCGACCTGATTCTTTTGGTTTTGGCCTTATCGAGGCCTTTGTAGAGGAGGCGGATTCCCAATCGCACCGTGACACTCATTTTCTCTTCCATCACGAGCCCTGTTGAACGGTCTTGCACCAAGATGTTCGCCGAGTTGCTTCCTAGTTGATACTTACCATAAGTCAATTTGATGAGAACTTTGGAAAACCACCTCTTGGAAGCAATCTGCGGGGTGACAAAAGACGTGACAAGAAGCTTGTTGACAATACTCCAGTCCTTGGATGCACATATAGCAACATGGGTGATGATATCCAAATCGTCTTTGCGGCTCAACCTTTTGTGGGTACAAATGGGGCATCTTTCGATTTCAAAGAGCTTCTTTTCATGGTGGGCGTTTTCCCGGAGAACGTAGTCCTCCAAACTGTCGACGATTTCGTCGTGCGTGAGTTTGTCTCCACCCCACGTAGACCTACCCAACTTCAGGAAGAAATCACTTACAATCTGATCACTGTCTGAGCAACCCAAAGTGTCCAAGAACGAGATCAACTCGATGTAGTCCAACAGCCCGGAGTTTTCTTCCACGTTGTACTGCTCCAAGAGAATGCGCCAGAAATCCCTCCTCAAGTTATCGTAGGTGAGGTATCTAGCACGGATTTTCAACGTGGAGTTGTGCTTTTCCGCCATTTTCTTATCTTTCAAGTCGAGCAGAAGATTCAACGTTTTGAATAACGATGTGTCCACATACAGAACAGTTGTTTTCTTCCTCAAGAACTTCTTTTTGTGGGTTTTGACTAGATCTCCATCTTCTGCAAGTTCAATGGCAGGATTAGGTGAAGACAAATCGGAAAGCGATGGAGAGGAAGACTTGTTTTCTTGTTCTCTGAGCAAATTTGCCACATTTGGGTAAACCCCATTCGATTCAGAAAACCCGGAGTCTTCTCCTGGCACAGACTCTTCCAAAAGAGGCTCCTTGGCTATATCTATAAGCTCCCGTACAGGAAGAGACACATCGGCAACCTGGTCGTGGAACGAGAAATGGTCCTTGTCAAGAACGGAGAACTGGAGATTATAGTTCAACTGGTTATCCAAAACCTCAAACGCAAGCCGTTCGTTGTAAATAGGGTTCAATTTGTGTCTTTTCCAACTGGTGCGGAAGGTCTTTTTGCCAAAAGTTACAACCACAAAAGGGTCCATGTCGAAAGTGGTACGCGTGAAACTTTTGATCGGCGGGAGGTTGGAGCACGACACAATCTCCAAGAATAATACTCCCTGGACATTTCTGTTACGGAGTTCGTACTTCGAGTGGGACTGCTTTCTTCTTCGGCGGAGAATCCGGGACTTTCCCTCCTTGGATTCTGGAACTGCAAAGTCGCTATTGTACAATGCTCCGTCGCTGATATTTGCAGAAGCAGATTCTATAGACAGGAGGTCCGATTCCGATGACTCCCCTTCCGATATCCCGCCAGGGGATAAGGCCTGGGAAGAGCCGCCGCCAGGAGCAATGATGGGCAAGTACTGCGGTGAGATTTGGCCCATGTTGGACCCCAGCAACGGCAGGTTGGCTAGCGTAGAACTTATGATGGGCATATTTGAGTGAGAGGAGTTACGGGACGCATTCACACGCGCATCAGACATCGACTCAGTGTCTGAAACATCGGATGCGCCGCTGAACTGGTAGGTGGCGGGTAAATCCGAGTAAAAACCCTGGTCGTTGACGGCAACCGCCATTTCTGCATCGGGGTATATGAGGGAGTCCATCCACTTCTGTAATGCGGCAACAAGGTCCGACTGCGCCACCAGGAGCGAGTCCAAGTGGAGGTCTGCGATGCTGGGCGCTTCCACAAGAACCTTGGGGGTATTAGCCGCTGAAGTAGTGGCACTTTGGTCTGTTTGTTTATCACCCTGTTTTTGGCCGTCAGCAGACTTTAACCCGTCGAAAAGGTTAGGAATCTCCGGTGTTTTGGGAGTTTCGGAAATTTTAGGAGTGTCCAATTGTTTAGGGGGGCCCACACGGGACGACTTCCCTGTCGAAAGTTCAAACAGTAAAAGAATAGACCCAGTTACGTACCCACTTCTGCACAGAGACAGGTATAATTTATGCCAAGTAGGTTCTCCGGCCAGCACTTCTCCTTCAACAAAAAGGTCACGTACACGAAGCCTGACCTCACCCAAGTATGTTTTGGAGCCACCTGAGCGGTTCCATACGGCCACCACAAGCAAATCCGAGTAATCACCTTTTCTCAATGGAATTTGGAACGTCTCGTCCCAGCTGGGATGGCTGGTGTTCAATTTCCGTTTGCACCGTTTTTTATATGAGTTGAGCTGGACAATAAGACTGGCATTGACCTTCTTAGGGCGATCCTTGACCACCGGGAGAAATAAGTCGGCGGCTCTGTATGCGTTGACATGAAGATAGAGGGGAGCACTTTTTCTTCTGATTTTCATGGCAGCAGAATAAACCAGTAGGAGATAAGGGAAGGGCCGAGATGTGTGTATGAAAGTGTATCACGATGGATGAAAGTGTGTGAAAAGAAAGAACAGCTTGGTAAAATTGACAAAATTGACTTAACTTGACAAATTGCAGGAATTTCCCAAAGTAGTACCTGTTGTTTCAGAAAAAACCAATATTCAATGCCTTGGTAATGCTTGGGTGCACAACTCACAGGCCCATTGCCATGGCCGCACACGATTTCCACGCATACTACAATTCCGCCAGTGGTTGTGCATACGCCGGGCCGATGCCAGGTGACAGCTTTCTGTAGAAATGTGGGGAAACCTTAAATGGCAGAACATATGAGGGGACCTTTTGATGTGTGAGGTCACAAGGAGTACGATGGGGTAATTTTTTTTGTGAAGGAATAATTTACAATGTTTAATAAAATTTTCGGGGCGTTCTGAGAAATTACGCCATTGTTGGAGAATAGCAAGAATCATTCAATGGGTGGCAGTGTCTCGCGTGGACGTGATTAGGGCCGCACTGCCGCAGGGCCGGTGTCATAGGGCCGCACGAGTTGTGAGCCTGGTATGGGATGGCATTCTGGTATGCATTTTCGTAACTAGACAGAATTAATTGTGAACAATTTGTTCATTTTTATTTTCTTTCGGATTGACAGCGGTAGTGGTAACGGTAATTCTGAAGTATTTTTATTCCCGTTGCAAATATTTAAACCCATAGAGTATTGACAGGATTCAGCATTGCCATCGGTAGTGCGCCTTGGCCCTTGGCACTTGGCACTGTGCGTAGGTTGCTTATACTGCGGTCGCCGTCACCGGTGCGATAAGCTAATATGGAGGGGCCACTCCGATGTGGATAATATGTGTATTGTAAGTATGCCTTGTAGGTATGTATTGTAGGTGATATTTTGTGATATTCCGGTTACCAAATATGAAGCCACACTCACTATCCAGACACAGAAAAATATCAAAAAGAGGATACTAGCTGTGTTTCCTGATCGTCTCTCTTAGCCCCAATATACTAGATGTGGCCAAGTCCATTGTATTATCAAAAGTAATATCGATATCAATAAGCGACAAAATTACAATTGCCGTAAATTAAAACCATATAAAGCAATACATGTGTCCGGTGCTATGAAATTAGAGTACTCCTGATCTACATTTTCGAGGCCCCATAACATGGACAGAAGGAAGCCAAGTAGAAGGTTATACTTCCATATTACATTCATCGACTTTCTTCAGATGAACAAACATAGCCATGTCTCCCTATCTACTGAATCAATAAATTGTTTTCAATTCTATCATTTTTATCACTGAATGAATTAAAGAACAAGAATGGGTGAAAATCCCCGTTTAAAGGTCTAGTGTGTTTGCTTCAAAATGTAATAGTGCGAGCCCAGCGATCAGGCAGTTATGTAAACTGCTGGAGAATTCCCACGTTAGAGCAATTTCTTTCCAGAAAAATTCTTACTAACTGAATTTTGTGCTGTTTAATCCCAATTGTTAATTAAATAGGGGTAGTTCCTGGTAATAGTGATATACTGGTTAGTCCTAAGTGGAAATACGAACCTTTACCTTTTGGAATACTTCCAGACAAATTGCAGGGCTTCTAGTTCCTGGAGCTTAGCAAATTTGCACCCACGCCCAGCGATAAAAGGCACCCTAAAGGGTAACTAATGGTCGCTGAATATTAACCTGACACTGAAATGAAACACAAAAGCAACATAATAATTTAAATGCGGCTATCACCATACAGTTCTATTCTTCTTGCAAGTTAATATTTGTCGAAGCAATTATTGAAGAAGATATTAGCAGGAAAAGCGAGAGGTTTCTTTTCACCACCACAGGCGAATGAATTACTTATACCTGACTTTACTTAGCCTAGTCATGCTCATGTCACATCAAATCATGACTACCCCCGCTCCTTGGCATCATCCAGTTCAGTAACTTCTCATTTATGATTTCACCTCATAATCGAACTTTTTCAGTTATATACTTTCTAGAAGAATTTTCTTCAATGCATCGTCTAAGTCTGGCGCGATATTAATCACTAGAATTAGTAAGTGCGAGTGCCACTGACAACATGTAAAAATCAACAGTCAGCTAATTCAACGAATAGTGTAAAAGAAGTAAAGATCCCACACTACGGACGGACGATTAAAACCAGAAACAGTAGAAAGTGGAAAGAAATAACAACGATTAAAGAAATAATAGGAAAAGCAGAAAGGTAATTACTAAAAGGATGGCAGAAATTATCACTTCGTTTATTATCAATGATCAATGCGCGCTCAAAATTATGGTCACCTGGGCTGATTGAACTGTCAGTTTTATGCGAAAAGTTTGCAACCATTTTGGTAGGTAAAGCGTGCACGATGTATATCTAGTAATAGCCTCATACTGACAACTAAATAAAAACTTGTTTTTACAAGTAATAGCTCGGTCTTTGGGTGCGATAATGAAGCACATTCGGCGTAATGAATTCTTTGGCAAACAATTCTTTCTTACTCCGTTACTTGCACGTCTAGTGATTACCCCTATCACTGGACATGGGGCTAGGTCTTGGAACATGAATCAACACCACATTTTAATGTATCTATTTATTCTTATCACTGATATATCATCTCCTGATTGGTGTTTTTTTGGCCATGTATTCTGTCTCACTATTACCGTCACTAAACCAGCGTATTTGATATTTTGAACTAGCAATCTTCCAGGGCCTTCTGAATTTCTGTCTATGGCTCTGTACCACTTCTTAATCTCAAAGATTTACTCCGTCAGTAAGAACAGTTAATTGTAAGACCATATCACATTTGTTTCCGTGGGGTATAATCAGACACCTTTTACTATTTTTGTAATTGATACAGCTTTTACATATTATTAGACATTGATCCTTTGGAATTGACTAAATATACAAACCGTACAGCATTAATGATGTATCCTCGCTCTATGTGTATATCCCGCACTTATGTTATTCAGAAATCCTCTAATGTGTCTAATTTGCACTAAACAGATGAATTTCAACAAAATTACCCAAGGACAGCCCCGATGTATGGGTCTGCCTTCTCACATTCCAGACAAAATGTGTTCCAAATTAGTGGCCATTATTCCTTAGACACTGAGGAAAACGGCCGGCAGAACAATAGTCACAACAATAGTCACTACAATAGTCACTACAATAGTCACAACACATGGAGTCTCGCACCTTCTATTGTTCACGTGGTGAGCATGTCCACGACCCTCTTTACACTCAACTTCTTGATATCCGTGTATGTTTGGCCGGTTCCCACAAACAATATCGGCACCCTAGTGGCCATAACCATGTTGATCATGGCACCCACCAAATCACCCACGGTGTCGACCTTGGAAATAATAAAGAAATCAAGACTGCGTCTGTTGCCAAACGCATTGTTGAAGTTGGTGGCCTGCTCCACGGAATCGGTTCCCACAAGAGCCTCTCCCACCATAATGATTCTATCGGGGTCGGCCGCATCTCCGAACTTTTTGAGAGGCGCCATCAATTTGGCATTCGAGTGTGTTCTTCCGGCCGTGTCAATCAACACAATGTCAAACTTGGAGCTGCCTGCATATGCAATGGCCAGTTTGGCGGTGTTGACCACATGGTCTCCGCCACCGTAACCCTTTTCGAAAAGCTCGATACGGGAATCACTAGCCGAGCCCGAGTTGAGTCTCTGTAAGTTATTTACGTGCACTTTGAGCTGCTCCACTGCTCCGGAACGGAATGTATCACACGCACAAATGAGCACGTTCATATTGTTCTGAAGGAACCAGTAAGCGAGCTTGGCTAAGTTGGTGGACTTTCCTACACCGTTCACACCAACCACCGAGATCACATATGGGCGGTCGCGCTTATTTTTCTTGATATCGTAGAGCAAATCGGTCGATACGTTGGGGGTTAAGATCTTGGTGAGTTCATCGGTCAACGCTTGCTTAAACACCGGAATGGTGACTGTTTTCGACGCGAGTTTGTTCTCAATACGATCAATGATCGATTTCGCAATAGGCGGAGCGATATTCTTCGATATCAACTGGTCGGTGAACTTTTTAGACACCTCCTTAATATCGGCCGAAGAACCGAAATAAGAAGTGATTTTCGACAAAAAGCCCGGCTTTTTGGACGCACCAGTGCCATTCAGGTCTCCTTCCGTGTCGTCTTCATCTTCCTCGTCGCTGTCGCGGTCCAAAATGTCCTGGAGTTCGTTGATCAACACCAAATCGTTCTCTCTGGTGAATGCAGATTCGTGATCGACTTCCAACGGCGCTGAGTCAGCTAAATCGGCCGAATCCTTGGACTCCGAGTAGTCCAACGCGGCGTCACCCCCTTCGGCGGCATCCACCAACTCACCGTTGACCCATCTGCGCATTTTCTTTGTACTTGAAGTGGCCTTCTTTTTGGAGGCCCCGGAATTGGACTGTGCGTCTTTAGTCAGGGAGTTTGCCGCCGGCACCTGCGCCACGGGCTCCGGTTCGGGCACAGGGGCCTCTGCCTTAAGTTTGACAAGGTTATTGAACTGAAAATCAATTAATTTGGCCATTTTTGCTGGGTCTTGCTCGTGCAACTGGGTGTAGGTTCGGAGCACGTCCAGAAGCGAATGTCTGATCTTTTCACTGTCGAAAGTGAATACCATATCGAAGTAAATAGCCGCCCAGAGACCCTTGCTGGTCAAGCAGTAGAAACGTTTGTGCGAGGAGGCGCCGTTCACCGTGTAGAAGTTTCTTTCTAGTTCCGTGTATGATTCATCAACTATACTATAGATCAAGTCGTTGAACGGAGTGATTTTATTGTTTTGTTGGTACAAAACCTTTCCCGAAGGCTGGAAAACAATGAGGGATTGTGACATTCTATGTGTGAGGAGGAAATTAGCCACAAAAGGAGAAGTTTTGTCTCTGGTGAATGTGTTTTGGTGAAAAGTATTATTTTTTTTTTTGTTCTTTTCCGTTCTTTGGGCCTATGCCCACGGGCCCGGGCCGGGCCACGCGTGGAAACGCGAGAAACTGGGAAAATGAGAAATCTCGAGACTCGCCCCACGCAGTTCTGTTTTTGGCCAAAGGTGGGTCCACGATAAGGCAGTGCGGGTCCACCCACCGGGGCCACACCGGGCCACCAACCGGGTCCATTCGCCAGTGGACCGTGACATCTACAGAGAGGGTAAGTATGGTTTTGGGGAGGTGCAACTGTGAGTACGTACACGTTTTAGAAAAGGGGGTAGTTAGGTTAATCTTAGGGTTCTTTGGGTTTTTGTTTCTTTTATTGGTTGTGAAAACGGTTTGTGTTTATCGATGAAATATGGGGGTTATGGTGAACATTGGTGGGTGGTGTGAGTTGCCTAAGCAGTGGTGTATCTACGTAGGTGGTCTGGCACTGTGTAATAGATATGTGAATGGTACAATAGGAAATGGCGAAATCTGCTGCATTTTATTTCCTCTCGTGTAGTTTTATCTATGTATGATAATTTTCTTATTGGATTTGAGAAGGGTTGGGTAAAAAGTGTGGATTGTACACATGGTGTGGTGCGTACTGGTTGACTCTTTATTAGGCAATGTATTGCACTTCAGGCTATCATAATGGCAACCATACTATCCCCATCAACTGAGTATTGGTTTCGATATGAAATACGTGGACGTAAATATTTAATAATTCTCTCTCTGTGTATATTCTGGGAAAGTCAGTGGTCATTTCTCTGGGTACGATATTCCACAGCCTGGGCTATGTAGTCTAATAGATCTTTACGGTCTCGCTGCGGGAGAAATCACTCACTAACTTCCAAAAACAAATGTTTCAAGTTATTCCCATCAAAGAACCCTGACTTCCATGTTTAATACCCATTTACAAACTTCCAACCTCCAAATTTATTACACCTTTGAAAACTTCCAATATCCAAATTTACTTCATGTTTTCAGAATCAACATTGGCCCACTGTTAGCGTTGGAGACACATTAATAGGTTGTTATAACCACTACAGATTGGATCTGACTAAACATATTTAAAGAATCCACCACATTTCTACCACTTCAGAATGGAAAATTTATAAACTTGCTTTAGGATTAAAAATGAGTAACCGAGCCTTAATGAAATTAACCCTTAATCGAATAGTGTCAAAACTATATCTCTTTGCTTGTTCACCGAATTGCAGCCATTACATAGAAGAGTACCTAACTACCAAACGTAACCGTTTAGAGCATTACCCGTTTTTACCATAAGAGGAGTAGCACTGAAATCCTTTTAATTAAATGACACATACTAATATTCAGGAAATATAGAAATCTAAGGAGAATTTCGTTGTGGAACTGTTATTAAAAGTCAATAGGGGATGTACCACTATACTGTACATGGATGATGAATTCTCACTGTCTCGTGGGCCTCCACTTAAATCGCCAGACTGCAAACACCTTTTTCTGTCTTTACTAATACATAAAAATACACAACTGGTAATATGACTAAAAGTATTTATTTCGCAAAACCTCAATATCTGTATAGTTATCTCACTCGTTAAGCATTTCAGACTATATGCTAAGATAATGTTATTAAATACTTGCCAGTGTCATTTTTCACCAGGCGGTAAGATCTCACCTTAATTGAGACCAGGGAACTATCTACCAACCCCATTATATTCCTGAATAATGCAACTGAAACAAAGCCAGCGGTGAGAGTGATTGTGTTAAACAACTTTACCCAAAAAAAAAAAAACTTACCTTAACCAGAAATTGACTCGTTTCTCCTGTTACATATCTACCGGGTAAACCCACTGGGCAGGATCGGGCGCCCGGTGCGAGCGAATTTGACTCGGTTCGCATTAACGGGTCTGGGCCCAACTGAAAATTGAAAATGCATATCCGCTATCCGTCCATTATATCGGAAATTCCGAAGAACTTTTATGGAAACCAATTCAATATCCAGTTCCAAAATGCCATTAGCATAACATTAAAATACCAACTATGAAAATTTCCCAAAATCTCGTTATCAACTTCGTGTCAGCCCAACATCGTGAATTCATCATTACTGACTCATAGGGGCCGCGCGCCTTTAAAGATCTCTTATCGGATATGGCACCGCACCTACCACCGTTTTTTTCGCACGGCCTGGGTTATATTTCAGCCCTACGCCACAGTTGTCTTTGAAAACCCCAGAAAAAGAGCAACCTCAAGGAGCCATCGCTCATACACTAATCAAAAACTACCCAAACACTGTGCCCTCTAATTCACTAAAATGTGTCGTTTCATGATATACAAAGGCAAACGCCGGATGATGCTTTCGGATCTTCTCACGCGTCCCGCACACTCCATCATCAACCAATCCTTCGATTCACGGCTTCGGTTGGATATGCGTAACCCCATCAACGGAGACGGCTTTGGTGTGGGCTACTATAGCGAAAACAAGGAAGCATGTGTTTTCCGTGCCATCACTCCCGCATGGAACAACGTCAACCTCAACTCTTTATCGAGCTGCACCGAATCGGGCTTGGTGTTTGCACATGTCAGGGCATCCACCCAGGGTGTTTTGGCCGAAACAAACTGCCACCCGTTCCAGTATGGCCGTATCCTTTTCATGCACAATGGTGGAATCCTGGCCTTCGATAAGATCAAGAGAAAACTCGTGATGCACCTCGAAGACCGCTTCTTCCTTTTCATCCAAGGTTCTACCGATAGTGAGTGCTGCTGTGCATTGTTTTTGGACACCCTCTACAAAATGGGCTACGATCCAGATGACGAGGCCACAGCTTACTCGCACAATATCCTCAGAGAAGCTCTTCTCCGTACAATCGAACTCATCAAAAACTGGCAGGTTGAGCTCACCTCTGAACCCTCGTTGATGAACTTCGCCGTCACCGACGGAGACTCCGTGGTGGTTTCTCGCTACATCACGTCCAAGACAGATGAAGCGGCATCTTTGCATTTCTCGACGGGCTCGCGCTTCTTTGAGTACGAGCCTGGCTTATTTAAAATGGAGCGTCTTAATCGGTCTCAGGACGTGATTTTCGTGGCCAGTGAGCCACTCACCTTCGAGCGTGGTGACTGGACTTGCGTTCCCTCCAACACCGTGATTTCCATCGCCAAAAACAACACCGTTCTCATGCATCCCATCAAGGACGAGTTCTACGATAGCAAGATGCCTGAGAGATCCTCTGGGTTCGCCATGAGCAAGGGTCTTATTGGTGGGGTGCCTCAGAAAAATGAACAGCACGACGAGGGCGAAAACGAAATGGAGAACCTCGTGTCGCATTTACCTCCTTTGGACCGTGAGGGAAGAAGAATTACCGAAGTTCCTGCTTCGTAAACATATTGCATATCTTACATATTACATAGTCATTTAATGGTTGTTAGTGTATCATGTATATTATACCATTCTAGTGGAATGGCTTTCGTTAGCGTAATTTCGTTTCCGATCCCAATTCTTTGGGGGACATTGCGTTTAAATTCTAGTTCTCACCGTTCCTTACCATTATCGCTATCAGCTACCTGTATCAGACAGGCACTGTTCATAAATTTTCTCTAGTTTAGGACCCTTTGCTGGATGCTCTCGTCAACTTGTTTGCTTTCAGCTCGTCAACAAGATCTTCATCACCAATATTGTCGTCGCTATCTGAAGAGCTACTGGTAGAGTCTTCGCTCAGTAGCCCCTTTTCGTCACGATAGCTTTGTAATTGATCGGTGACAAGCATGCCTCGTGCATCATACAACGAGTGGGGCTTCTTGTATGAAAGCCCATCATCATTAGGATCAATATAATCATCTCCGTCGTCAGTATCTTTCAAAGACATGTAATCTTTCGTCTCGAATTCATTTCCTCCCTCATTCTCGCTGAACTCTTTTGCTTTGTTTTTGAGTGACGCCATGAATCCACTTGACCCGGAATTGGCAAGCTGCAGCGACATATAACTGGCAAAATGGTCGTCGTCGTCCTCTTCAGATTCAGACTCATCGCTGGATGTGAACTTTATGCTTTTATTGTCGCGAGCTTCTTTACCAACCACATCAATGTCTTCAGTGAACTCCTCCTCTTTGTCTTGGTCTTCGTATCCATTACCAATGAGATCGTGGTCGATAGTAGGATCAAGATGCAACCCTGAATCAAGGTCACCCTCTTCGATCAACTCGCCCGTACTCTCATCAAAGGTATTGGAACCCTCTTCTTCGTCGACGTCACTGCCACCTAAGATAGCATTATACTTCTTTCTTGTATCGTACAACACGTGACTGACATAATCCCCCCAGATTTCGTCCTCGATTTTTTCGTCGATGAACTTGCTGACGGTGTTGATTGGATAGAGCTGGATGAACTTGACCACCTCCTCGGCAATTAAAGTCAAATGGCCCATGTACCCCAATCTCAAGCCACCATTGGATTCTTCGTAGTCATTACAGAGGTTTTGGCCCTCGGTGATGCGAACGGTGATCTTACCCGAATGGAAAATATCAATGGCCAAGAACTTGTTGAATCCGATATCCATGGATCCGTTCAATACCTGTTGAACAATATCAAAAACAACATTGTGGAGAAAGTTGTTCCAGGGGAAGTTGAAGAACATAGACAAGATGTTGGAGATGATTTGGGTGTCATACAATGCAATTTTCAAGAAGTCTCCCACCACCGGACCTTTCCTCATTTGCTCCTCGGTCAAGTTCGCGTTGGCATTGACTTCTTCCTCATCGTCCTCTTCTCTGCTATCGTAGTCAAAAGATTTCTGTTCCGAGTTGGCATTAAAGGATTCGATGGTGTCGTTGTAGTCGGAATCGTCGGGGTTGTTGCGACGTTTCGTCTCGTGCTCGAACTTTTTCATTATATCGTTTTCGGCGTCAAGACTAGGCTTCAAGTTTTCCGCAGACATTTCGATTGCCTCGTTGTACTTGAACCCGACGGGGTCTATTTCCTTCATCTTATTCCGGAGTTCATCCCGCACCCTCACCACATCGAAACCTTTATTATCATTTAGAAGCGCCATGTTGGAGCAGTGTAGAAGTTCAGCAATGAGTTCACAGATCTTGAATCTTTCAAAGCCAAGTGGCTCGATCTCGCCAAAAGTGGTTTTCAATTTATTGTTTTCGTTGGCATGCATCAACAAGGTGTTGAAGTCGCCGATGCGCCCACCAAACACCTTGAGCAAGTGACCCAAGTAAATGGGGTCTCTGCCTGTGGGCGGGTGGCTTTCAAGAGTGATATAAAGCACGGGAAGAATGTCGTAGTCGGAATTGTTTTTCCTGATGATTTCTATGATGATTCCCACACCGTTTCCCAAGGCGTAGCCACCTTTTAGCATCACATCACATAACTTGGACATGATGTCGTGGGAAACCAACTGTCTAGTCAATTCATTAGGCCCAATGGTGGAGTTATCCGTAGTGGAGTTTGCCGAGATGGTTATGAGGGCCTTCAAGAAGTCGGCTGCAGACGATTGTCTGCCCAACTGGAGGTCTTGTTCGGCGGGAGAAAGGTTTGGAATGGTTTCCAACGCCTCCACGAGATTAGGGATCAAGCTCTGTCCTTGGAGGAAGTCGATGATGCCTGTGGAGTTGTCGGGCTTGTCGGTAGAAATGAGTTTCAACAAAAAGTCCATGAGGGGCGGGTTGGCCAAGTGGCGAGTGAACTTTTCGACCAAATGGGGCTGGTTTTCAATGAGGTACGTGACCATTTCCTCGCATTTCATGTCCAACAAGTGCTCCATGATTTTCATGAAGTACGTGGCCAAATTGATGGATAACGGCGGGTCGAAGTCGAGAATCGACCACAACTTGTTGAGGTTTTGCGTGGATTCCATCACGGTATCTGTGAGTGACCACACGTCCGCACTTAAAATCTCTGCTGCCAAGGTGGCGTACCTGGTGCGTCTTTCGTCAAAAGTCTCTTTCAGATCCTCGTCCTCGGTATCGTCATGAAGGTTGGACTCGGGCATTTCATTAGACGCTTCGTCCAGGTTTTCTGTGTTTTCTTTGATGTCCAGAATGTTGATGTTGTCCAGATCCTTTTCGGAGCTTTTTGAGTCGTCTGTCAGTGCAGAAACGTCGCCCGAATCACCCAGAACTTCCGTTTTCAGGGACTCTTTGTCTTCGTTGGGTTGTTCTGATTTCACGGCGCCCTTTTCGTTCAAGTTGAGTCTGTTCAAGCTCTCTTCGAGCTGGTCTCCGGTCAAACTCTCCAGAATAAGCAAGTCCGCAAGTAAGTTGATGACAGTGTCGTCCCTCAAGAACTCAAGGAGCGGGGTGTTGTTGGACATCAATTCCTGAAGCAAGTCGCTTTCGTCCAAGAGTTTGAGAAGCGTTTCGGCGGTTGTGGCGTCAGAGTTGTCGTCGCCGGCCATGGAGTAGTTCTCGAGGATGGTCGAGATGTTCGACAACGACGTGAAGCCGTTATTTAGCTTCCAGAACGACGTGGACATGGCAAGGGGAGAATATATGGGCTGTTATTGAGTGTTTGGTCGCTTTTTCGGTCCGTTTTGGGTCCGTATTGGTCCTTTTTGGCAGGCTTGTATCGCTGTTTTATGGCTGTTTTATGGTGCTTTTATGGGTGGAGGTGCAGGCCCCAGAGGATATGCGTGGGATTGTTTAACACAACAAATAGGCACGGCGTCGGGAAAGATGGCAGTTTTTTTTTTCACAAACACGTTCTCACAGTTAAGTCAAGCACGTTGAGTCAAGCACGGTCAAGCACGTTTGCGCTGGAAAGGTGTTTGTTTCGACGATATTTGCCACGGGTGGAAATATGTCAGCAGATAGTTTAGCGAACGCGGATGGAGGTCCAATGATTTTTTTTTCTTGTTGCGAGGCCCAGGGTTTTTTCGAGGAATGGAATGATCCGCAGGTGAAGCACGAGACCAAAGGGGTGGCAATTCGGATACGATTTGATTGTGTTTTGAATATTTCTAATATACTAATACAGTAATACACTGTTTTACTAATTAGTAATTTTTCCTTTTGTTAATTCACTTTTCTTTGCCTCTTTACTTTCTTTACTTTTTACTTTTCTTTTTCTTGCCTGGGTTTGGTTCGGCTGGCTCCTGCTTGTTAGACAGTATGTAGAGGTCGCACGACGCTGGACAGGATTGCTTTCGGTACACCGACAAATCAAACCGGGCTCCTGGACCACACCGGTATAAAGTAAGGCTTAGTGTTGAGGTTGATGAATTTTTTCTATTTTTTCTATTTTTTAATTTTTTAATATTTGGAAGTTTCCTTTCTTGCTATTATTTTTCATTGCTTTTTATTGTGTTTATTCTTTTAATTCTCTATTGTTTTAATTCCCTCTATTCTTTTAATTCTTTTATTCGTTTCATCCTCCTTTTAATCTTCATATTTTTGCGCCTCTTTTTTGGTAGTCTTCAAAGGCAAGACCGATTAAGTTCTCGAAGTTCCGTTTAAGGTTATGGTTAGTTATGGCCCGGAGCAGTTCTGTGCGTCGGGCGACCGTGCGCGAATCTGGTTTGGACGGTGTATTTATTATCTTATTTTCCTAAGTTTCACGCGCTAAGGGGAGTCGGGACGCCGCGTAGGGTTTAGGTACGGCATAGCCAGGCGGAGGAATAAGGTGTAGAAAAGGATCAAAAGGGCGTATTTTGTGATGATTTGGAAACTGCGTGACGAGGATAGCGACAAGCAATGCTTTATCTACGTATTTTTGTGTATTATTTTCGTTGCTTTCATGGGAATTGGAATTACTAACATGGTGGTTGATCTGACTAATTTGGGTATGGGCCTGGGCCTGGCCATGTCACGACTCACCATGGTCCTAAATAGAGGTTTAGGTTGTGTAATCAGTACGTTTTTCTGCTCCAATTAAATGCGCTGTCGATAAGTTTGCGTTTTGAAAAGTAGTTTGAAGCGCATTTTGAAAAATATTTTGAAGAACTCTCCACAAGTGTTAAATTAGTTCTGAATAAAATATGTTTGTGGCATTAATGAGTCCGCGATTCGCTCTTCCTCCATGGCCTGCACCGGGGTGTGGTTTTTCAAACTAACCAAAGTTGGACAATACTTCTTTCTTGTTTATTTCAAGGGGAACCAGTCTAAAGTTGACTATCCTTATCTTTATTCTCGTTTTCACCAATACAGGTGCCTCTGTTTGTGATAAACAGAACAGTGCTTATTGATAGGGTACTTTATTATGGACCTTTCCGTTCGACTGACTGACATGGCTCAACCCGTTGTATTGTCTTCGACAAGCACCAGGTATAAAATCTATATAAACCCTGGGATATTCTCTAGTACACCGCTACCTTCCTAATATCAGGTAAATCCACAAGACATAGACACATCCAGATACCTGGATTCACATAACGCCTCCTGCCTATTCGCAAGTTTATACATACGGATATGCCACTTAGCTTGATTCTTCCAAGCATAGACTCTTACATTAGTCCACGCTCTTTTGGGAGGATAATAGGTAGCATAAAGAGGAAACGTTTTCGGCTATAGTCCACCAAAATCTCCAATCACGTAGCCAAAAATCAATTACAATTATGACCGAATTCGAATGCTGTAAAGTCTTCAGAAACACCTTGGCTCGGTAAGCAAGGCTCGCTTCAAGGTGGTTGATTATGACCATGGTACAATACTAGTTTTGATAACCCCGTAAGAATTTATCAAAACTCAAAATAAGACATCGGATCCCTTCATTTCTATACAACTTTTATTGGCTGGCAGTTTCTGTTCTTTGTGATTTTTAGTAAGTATCTCGCTTAGCTAGATGAACGTTATTCCAGTTTACTCACAAGAACATTGCAGCAGTTGGGAGACGTACAATTATCACTCGAAACATTTGAGCTGGCATCAAGTAGAAGTAAAAACATTTGATATTCTCCTGCGTCGTTTAAAATCCCCAAAAACAATCTTCTGATTGATCCTCTTTCATATGAATGGTCGGCTCCTTCTCCAAGAAGTGGCCTTTGAGAGAAGTAAAGTTTTTTGGACAACTTCACGTTCTGTTCCTCTTTGTAATATTTGCATTATCTTTTATCTGTATTTTTACTTGT
The DNA here is from genome assembly GCA_030563445.1 of Metschnikowia gruessii. Lineage (NCBI taxonomy): Eukaryota > Fungi > Ascomycota > Pichiomycetes > Serinales > Metschnikowiaceae > Metschnikowia > Metschnikowia gruessii. Next base: position 28,994 of record JAJMIV010000018.1, read on the forward strand.
GTATGAATTTTCTTCCTTGAAGATCAAGTGTAAAATAAAAAAAAAAAAATTGCGAATTATTACTGATTCTCCAAATTAACGAAAAATTGAACAGTAGAGTAATTTAAATAAAACATATCAGATAAAAAAAAAACCTCTCTTAAGCAGCAACAAGAAAGATAATTTATGGGACTCCATTATTTTCCAGGATTTAACGATACTTGTTTCTTTTTGCATTGGGTACTCCCTGAAGGTCAACCGTCAGTGGCTACGTTAATTGCGAAAATTTAATTTGTTACAAATATGATCGCGACCCTTCTATCATTTCAAATCATTATTCCTGATCAACCAAGGAACTGTTCTATTTTAACCATGCTTATAGATGTATTAACTAAAGATTTTCAAAATCAAAACTAAATCATGTCTAATCATATCAAGCCGAGAGTTGCCAACAAACACCAATGCGTTAATATTCCAACTTTTACCGGCTTAACAGAGAATTAAGCTCTCACAAACTATCTCCACATATATTTAGTCTTTAGATAAACTGGTAAAGATTGTTGGTTCATAATACTGTTCAGAAAATATTGAGTAGTATTCCCTAGAAGCAATCAGCCTTATGTATTACAAAACTTCCACTACGGTTGAGGTGTATGGTGTCTCTTTAGTAAATATCTCTAAATTTCTCTGCCCTTTTTGATAACCAAAAATGACACGATTCGAACTGGCAAGTTGAATTGAATTTACTTGCATAGTGTTTATTCATACAGTATGGGTAAGTGAACAATGTTACCTTTAATGAAGCGGTTCTTGTAACTTGCACCAAAAGCGCGCTCCCGTGATTTGTGCAACTACCAAGGGACTGTACAACTCTCATCTATAAAAGAAGTGGGGAAAAATCGAGCTTACACCCAAAACAGTAATCCATGGAAACCAAAAGTTTCCAAAATCAATGCAAACTCCATTCAAAATCCATATCATTTTATAAAATATTCACATACTTCATTAACCCCACCATTTAAAGACTTCTTCCAAACAGAGGCAGCCGGTTCTTGGATTTGGGACTTTCGCGCTGCTACATACAGGAACAACAATATTCACACCTGAAATTTCTTCAACTAATATCTACATTCTCTCCCAGGAACCCCACACGACCCTCTACAACATCAAAATCATGTTGAAATCCATGTTCTTGGGTAGTGCTCGCTACATGTCTGTTGGTGCGCCCCTCAGGTCTGCAGCAGCAGCAGTATCCGCCTCTTCGGCATCATCTAAAGTGCCTTCTGGTTCATCCACACCATCCATCCCAGACTTGCGTGCAATGAAATTCGACTCCAATGGTTCGAAAGATTTGTACGCCATTTGCAAGATCCACAACATGCCATACTTGGTGACCAAGGGCGACAAACTCATTTTGCCTTATAAAATCAAGGACCACAACATCGGCGATGTGTTGAAGCTCAATAGTGTGGTGACTCTTGGTTCAAGAAACTTCACTTTTAACGACGACAAGGGAATTCCGGAAAGTGCCTTCTCGTTGACTGCTACATTGACGGAGATCACCAGAGAGCCTCTATACCACGTGTACAAGAAAAAGCCCAGATGTAGAAGACTCAAGACGCTTGACGTGGAGCCATACCAGACGCACTTGGTGATCAACGAATTGAAGTTGACCTAGCATTGTAAATAGTTAATGTATATTATTGGAGTTTTTGCCTGTAACGTTTTGTGTTCTTTTTGTGTTCTTTTGTGTCACTTTTGATGTCACCTCATGTTTCTCATCCCTTGATCATGTTCCTCGTGGAGTTGCTCTTGATGATCTCACTGAGCCTGGTCTGACTGAACTGAAACCCACTATCAATTTGCATAAACTCATGGCTTAACAACTCCGCTGCAGTGGGCCGTTTTTCCGAATCAATCGTGAAACACTTATTCAAGAAATCCTTGGCCTCTTGACTGACATCCGCAGGAATTGGCGGTGCTAGCTTCGTTTTACCGAGCTTATAGATGGCACTCACCACTGCCTCATTAGACCACGGCCGTTGCCCAGCAAACATCTCTAGCATCACACACCCAAGAGACCAAATGTCAACCTTGGCACTGTATCCCTGCTTCTTTTCCTCCACCATACTATGAATGACTTCCGGCGCCATCCAAAAGACTGTTCCTTGCATGGACATCTCGGCGTTGTTGCTATATATATCCTGCGATCTCTTGGATATTCCAAAGTCCGAGATCTTGCAAACTCCATCTATTTCAAGAAGAAGGTTATCTGCCTTCAAGTCTCGATGGAGAATGCCGTTTTCATGAAGATATCTTAACCCTTCAAGAACTTGCCTCGTGATGAACTTGACCAATGGCTCGTCAAACTTTCCGTATGATTTCAAACACGAAGACACTGAGCCACCTGCAACATACTCCAAAAATAAGCTGTATGTCTGGTTGCTTTGCTCGAATCCCAAGTACTGAACGATATTGAAGTGGTCCAAATCCTTCATGGTTTCCACCTCTTTATGGAACGCATCGATTCCTTCTGACTTGGGGTTTTTGCTTTCGCCCACATTGACTTGCTTCACAGCTAACATCTCTCCAGTGGTCACATTAAGCGCCAAAAACACACACCCGAAAGACCCACGCCCAATAAGCTCTCCTTTAACCCAAGCAAACTCTTCATATGTCTTATTTGCAATCTTGCGAATCCGGCCCACGAATCCTTTCTCGATCTCGTCTGACGTCACCTCAACCACCTTCTGGCCCCACAATTTGGTATTAGCTCTTCCGAGAGCAATATTCTTGACTTGAGTATTCTCTTTTTTCGCCGGCTTCCCGGCACCAGAATCCTTTACCGCAGCTTTTTGGCTTGCCAACCTTTTCCTGTGTGCCTCATTTGCCACGGCTCGGATTGTCTTCATCCGGCGTAGACGGGGGCCATCTCCGTAGAAAACCTCATCATCAGTTCCAGTTGCAGGATGTACAGGAGAAATGTTGGCATTGGAAAACGTTCTTGAAATTGACGGTTTACGCATGGCCGACCTCGATGTCACCAGTTCTCGCACAAGCGGAACGCTCGGCGAATCGGGGTAAGCATCAATGATGGGTTTATCCAAGATAGTGTTGGGGAAGTATTTCTCGAGATTATCGTAAACTTCATCAACCGATGGCCTCAAAGCCATAGTATCGAGGACCAAATCGTTGTTTCTTGTGTTCGAACCAGTGGCAAAATCCTCTTTGTTAAAGCCAAGAACATCCTTATTCGACACTTTCGGTGCACCCACATGAAGCGGCTTGAAGAACACGTCATCATCATCATCGTCGCTGTCACTGTTGTCTCTTCCACAAACCTGGCTTGGGAGCTCAAGGCTTGGAGCATCACTGAAGTCAAATGTTTTAGCTGCCGATGTTGTTGTAGGTACAGCCGTAGTGTTAACATTTGAACGCGCCTGTGAACTGCGGAAAGAGTCAATACTATCATTTGACAAATGATAAATGTCCGAACGCGTCGAGCCTGGCAGAGCACCCAAGTTGGTTGTGCTCTTTTTCTTACTTACTTTCAAAGAGTTTGAAGCAGTTGGGGGAGGTGGTGCTTTACGACGAGCAACAAAACTTGCACCCTTCTCGAGCTCCAGAGCCGACGATAAAGCACGAGACGAGCGGGTACCTGTTTTCGTGATTGCTACCGAAGGAGAAAGGGCTTTTTCGTCTTTGAATGCATGGATAGTGGACGCCGAAATAGGTGAGATGGCAGAGTCTGTAACCGAAGAAGAGTAGATATTAGGAATCAAACGCGGCGCTTTACTCTCAGTTGGATTCAATCTTCTTTTATCGAAATCAATCTCTCTACCTTCGCGCCTAACAACAGTAAAAGATGAAGGCGACAGCCTCGAATTAGCCAGTGTATGATGCAGGGAGTCCAGATCATAAGGCGGAGCCAAGATAGTCGGCGGTTGTGAGGTATTGATGAGGGGAAGACCGCGTTTATTAAGGGCAGGGCTGACCGAGTTAGCCAGCTGCAACCGTTTCAGTTGTGGCATTGATAGATTGATCGGGTAGGAACCACTGGGAGTGCGTTCCAGCGCCCCGAACAGAGGCAATGGTGGCATATCCGAGTCTTTAATGGGCCCACGAAGGTTGTTCATATCCTTGAAGTTCATATAGTCAACAGTCTTGTCACTGGAATGCTGAAGCATATACTGTGGGGTTTCAGGATACCGCTTACCGCCTGAAGTAACGAAAGACTTAGAGTCGGAGGAGGTGCTTGAGAAAGTTCCAAATCTATCGGGTGACTGGAAGTTCTGCTCAATCTTCAACTTGGTCACTAACCCTTGCAGCAACACCGAATGAAATAAGTCATCGGGCAACGCGGCTCCACAGTTGGAATTAAAGTCCGTTAGGTGGTACGTTATGGTGCCGATGTCAAGCATATCAAGTCGTTGTATGAACTTTTCTTTCAACGCGGCAAGGTCGCCCAAGAGTTTTGTTTCCATGGAGAATGGAACAAATGAATGGTTGTCTCGTGTAAGTAGAATGGTGGCACTGACTTCCTGGCCTTTCTTGCTTGCAAAAGGCAAGTACTCATGATCAACCACCTCTTCAAGGCGAAGTTTGTGCACTGGTTTGGTATCAGGCACAACGCTAGTATTTTCGTCAAACCCAATGCTACGAATGGAGTTGGGGGATTTCGAAGATTCTTCAAAATAAACCGGCGACAAGCCATCGGATCCTTTTCGGGAAAACTCGGGAATCTTCTGGCTCTGGTCCGACTTCTTTTGTAACACGTTCAGGAAACCATTGCTGATTCTTTTGTTGGACGAATTCTTGCTCGAAGACGGGTGAGTGTGGACCTGTTTGACGATTCCAGCCGCTTTTTCACCGCCGTATTTTCTCAAAGTGCTTAAGATTCCGCTTTTTTTAAACCCAAGGTTGCTCAGTCCCAGCGATGCCTCGCCAGCTTTACTTTGAGAAACATTTCCCGAAGATTTACTGTAAGCAGCAGAGTGGCCTGAAGTATCCTTCCCACTTTCTGTAGACAGCAATCTGGTGTGTTTTCGGAAGAACTTGCCGTGCTCTTTTGCTTGCTTTTGGTTGCCCGTTTCGACATAAGAGAATGGCCTCTGTTTCGCAGAAACAGTTGGAGTACCTTGGGTCCAAAGCGTAGATGCAGACTTCCTGTTTTCATGCTTGCTATAAGAATCAGTGTCGAGGAACGACAGCGACGGCCCAGATGAGGTGGAAGACTCGAGATCAAGGGGTTCGGAGCCCAACAAGTTGATGAACCGGTCGATGACATACTGGTTTCCGCCTGTGCCGAGAGTGTGGCTCAATTGGCGCCATACGGCCGAAGAAGAGTCATAGTTACCCAACTCCAAGAACCGGTTGCCTGAGATCTCGTTCCGCCTGAACGTCTCTTTCCAGATATCAGGAAACCGGTGCGTCTCGAGCCAACTAAGAACATTATCCATGCTCCAACGACTCAGGTACGCAGCGGACTTGGTTTGTGTGCTCATGACGTACCGCATAAACCGTTGCTGGTTGTTGTGAGCAGACGTCAATGTGGACGAAGACGCCAGAGAAATCGTAGATGACTGGGAGTCCTGGCGGTCGTGTATCGGGTGAGCCAACTTGGTGGCTCCTTCAAGTGGGAAGTACTTTTCGGGGCCCGGATTCAGCAGGACCGGCGTGTCACTGAAAGAGGCCAACTGGGTGAAAGAGCCCAGCGGAGCTTTTGTTTCGGGCGATTTCGAGCCCTCAAGCACCAACAGGCTCAGACTATAGTCGTAAGTACCAATAATCAGACCAATTACGTTTGAATTTTCCGAACTGGCAAGCGATTTCGGCGGCAGAGCCTCTTCTACGAAATCCATGTGAGGCGGAAGCACCATATCGGGATGCAAAGGGTTTTGGGTGAGACTGGGGGTCGTTTCTGAGCTCACCAGTGAGGTAGGGGCGGCATTGGCGCCAGGATAGGCAATGGGGGCCGAAAAAGGAGCACCTTTGGACAGAAAACGGTCTCTGGTGGGCGACACCTTAAGCACAGAGTCATCCGCCTCGGAAAAACTGAACAGGTGGCCGTTTGTATGTAGAGGCAGGAGCAGGCGCGTTGGTTTATGTGTGTACAAAGCGTCTTGTGATGGAACAGGCCCCGGGCTGGGGCTTTTGCTCTGGCGGTCAGACCTGAGTCTTGATTTATCTTTTTTGGCCGACGGATCGCTGCTGTATCTTCGAGCAGACGGAAGTTGCGAGCGGATGCGGCTCATGGTGCGGGAAAGGCCACTTTTCTCATGGAAACTGGAGCTGAGACTTAGGCTTGAGCCCGGATCTAGCTGAGAGTATGTTTTTGGTTCAGCGGGTTTGTGTTTTGTTCCTTTTTCGGGCAAATTCTTCGGTTCCAGTCCATGTTTTTGTAGATTGTTAGGTTCTACCTCATTTCCAGCCAGATTTGTTGTTTCCTTCGTATCTACAATGATGTTTTCACTTTTAATTTCAGGCATTGGTGTGGCTTCGTTTCCCGAGAGAGACGATGCCGAAACCGATACCGAAATGGTATGTTCGTGCTGATCAGTACCGTCAGAAGCACTTTCAGGGCGGTCCTGCGACAGAAATGGAGGCAGAATCAGAAACTCGGACCCTACCAAATTGGGGCTTTCTGTGTTCGATACGCATCTACATAACGGTTCGTGGAAAGTGAAACTATCGAGACTTAAGTCCTTGTCCATGGCCGTAGACTGGCCTGGTATAAGCTGGGACCGTAGTTGTCGCTGTACAACATCGTCTGAGACGACCCGGAGGGGGCGTTGTTGTGGGGTTAAAAGAGATTCAGAAAGTGTTTTTGATGGCACTTCGGGTGATTTTTCCGATGGAATTTCGGGTGGTTTTGTGAACATTTCCAGTGGGTTTTTGGCTGACTTTTCCGCGTCTTGCAGTGTTTTATCCAGAGTGGTTTCCGGGATTTTAGCCAACGGCATACCCGATACACTTTCCACCAGCGTTTCTGGAGTATGCACTGTTCCTTTCTCTTGTGTTTCTTGTGTTTTATCAAGCGTTTCAAGCGGTGTTTCGGGAGGCATCCGGATCCGATTGGCGTCGTAGGTCACCGAGGTGCGTATATCTAGAGCACCCATGAAATATCTTGTTTCTCGGTTTGTGTCCTTTTGTGTGTTTTTTTATAAGTTTTGTGTGTTTTTTGTACTTTGTGTGTTCTTTTATAAAGTATTTGTGTCTTTGTTTGTGGTAATAGCTTCACAGAAAAGCCAGATAAGATGGTGGCTGCAACAGGTGCGGTGATATATTTAATGGAATTTTCGTCTCGACATGTGAGACCCGTCTCGAAAACTGGGGCCGGTGCGAGGTGCATGCGGGCCCAGAAAATACCTCGCAAGACGGCGCAAGTCCCATGAGTAGTTGTTCTGAAAATTTGAAATGTAGAGCTGAAGAATTGAATTGTCGTCACTAGAAATTGAAATCATTTCCTTGAAAAATGAATTCTCTGCTATGAAAGATGAATTCCCCTCTGTTAATGAATTCTCGTGCAAAAATGAATTTTCGCCGCGTCAGAATGAATTTCCAGCGCTGAACCATCGATGATTCAGAATGAAGCCTCCTCTCCGAAAAAGAATTTATCTGCGGTGAAAAATAAACTGTCCCAGTCAAAAAATAAAGCGTCTACGTCCAAAAATAAAACATCCAAATTGAAAAACAAAGTGTCCACGTTCAAAAATAAAGTGTACCCGCTTCAAATCCAACTCCCTTTTTGAGAACAAGTGGGGACACTTTAAGTTTTGACGGGGATAAGTTGTTTTTTAATGGGCTTATTGGGTATCAATAATGGTCCTAGACCTGAACTGAAATTAAGATTTCGTTACAGGGTTCTTTCTATAGCTTTCATGGATTCTTTCATAATTGGGAAGTGGTGGTCGCTTCTTCAGTTACTCCATGTAGTAAGAGACTACGTTCAAAAAAAGAATTAATGGCGACACTTTATTTTTGATCGTGGATAGTTTAGTTTTGAACGTAGACGCTTTAATTTTTGATTCGGACATTTTAATTTTCATCCTGGATAAATTATTTTTCAGAGAGGGGGTTTCATTCTGAATCATGGATGGTCTATAATTTCACTGCTGGAGAATTCACTTCTCCTCGGCGAGAATTCACTTTTGAAGGAAGAGAATTCAATATTAACGGAGGGGAAATCATTTTTTCGCGGCAACAATTCATGGTTTTCAGAACACGAATTATTCTAATAAATCCTATAATAGACACATGTGATATTTGCATCTGAACAAAAGCGAACAGGGCAAAGAAAGGCAACGCAAATAAGAAACCAAAAGCGAGGAGATTCCCAAAAAAACACCTCTTGATATTCTCGGCTTTTTGAATTGCTTCGCGTGAGTCCGCTGTTTTTCCTTTAGTTTTAGTTTATATCTTGTTGATATTATATGCTGGGTGAGGTTCAGGCCAGGCATAGGCTCTGTTGCGTCCATGCTAAGTGCGGCCCCAACAAGCAGTAATACTGCCTAATGATTTTATTGAACTCTAATATCACGCAATAATTGTAAAAATATTGGCTTGAATAATGACAGGTCTAATATACCAGAATTGAATCAAGAAGCCAACAAAATATGAGAGTGCTCAATATATTCTTTTTACATTGTTGACATGTATCTCCAGTTTAATCTCCAGTTAAATGTTTGAGACATGTGAAGTTGGGAGGCCCCACACTTAAGGAAAAACTTGGTCCATAAAGAAAGGAGAAAATTAACCAGAAGAGGGAATGCAAAATAATGGAAATAGGTAATTTTGAAATTCATATCTAAAGATTTGTCGAACAATTCAGGTCATCTTTTGATGGGTTGTTTCTGTACCCAGCGACCAACGCGCATTGGAGGTGGACAGAAAAAGGCTTTCATTTTATGTATAAGGTACGGAAGTCTAGTCTGCTTTAAGTCTAACAGAAGAGTGTGATTTTCATGTGGTAAAATGTTGTGTATTTCACCTCTGATTTTATTCACCTTTTCCTATTATTATTCCCTTATTGTAAGTAATATTTTATTTTGCACTCAAACCGGCAGTCAAAGTGGTTCCACGATGTGCTTGAGGAGGTAGACAGACATCTACCATAAGCGGGGATGATCATCCAGAGGGCGTGAACAAGTACAAAATTGGTACATTGGAGAGAATTTTAATCAAACTCACCGATACCCGTGACGACAATAGAGAACTCGTGACACTTTGACGAGAACCTATTAACTACATTGAACGACTTACATTGAACACGCGTTATCCACCCTCTCACAGACCACATCAATAAATTGTATGATTCCAGAAATATCATGTAGCATTCGACTCAAAACACAATTCTTCACCAGAAAGCATATTATCTATGGACCATGGAAAAGTATCTCATAAAACGATTTGACCGCACGTTGAAACATGACGAAAACCATGCCTTCTGCTTCGCACACTGATTTAGAAATAATTTTTCAACCTTGGTACTTTGTATGTTATGCTTATAACATGCACTGCAAGAATAACATCAAAATTACAACTTAAATACGTATTCAAAGTTACCCAGTATTGCCTGTGCCACTAAATATTTTCTCCCACTACTGTTCGCCTTCCCCAAATCACCAGAAATGAGTGTATCTCCACAAGACACAGTGACTAAAGCTACCCCCGAGCAACTGGTCATTAAGACCGCTCGATGGGGGTTGATAGACGAAAGCATTGTGGCTACCATAGTTGTTTGTTTGATTATAGTTATAATGCCCATTGCAGTATTTGGCCCAATAGGTTACTTGATTTACCTCATTGTACAACTTTTGAGGGGAAAATGTACCCATTGACAGCGGAAGTGACTATCCACATACACAATTAATCAGAGATTGTGACGTATTTCATTTTGAAATTACAGAGAATCAGCTCTGCACTTAATACGTTCGTTTACATTTCTTGTTGTTTGAATACCCAGGACAAAACCCGTCTAAAGACAATTCATCATATGCTGGTCAATAAGGGAGCGGTCCTGACAAAAAATACGGCCTCCAATCGACATACTGACTTTGAATTTCGGTATTTATCAAGAAGCAATATTGTCACCGAGCTTCAGTGTCGAGGGAAAAATGGCTAGATACTAGCCCTGTATTTGAGGACTGATTGGAGGTTTTCTTGAATTTCTCTAGCTTTATATTGTTGGTGTAGACCACCAATGCTAGACCTCAATCAGACGAATTTGGAAAGAAAATGTCAGGCGGGCTCGGCAATCTCAAAATTTGTAATAACAGGAAGTAAAAGGCCATAAGGGGCAGTACATCTCTTAGGCGACACTAAACAATACTATCTTTTTTATGTTAGCTCAAATATTTTAACTGCAGTAACCAAATATGTATGAAGAACTGTACTTAATGATCAGACACAGAACATGATCAGACGTCTTTAATATCAGAATATCATATATAAATGTGGCTTTATGGCTTGTCAGACATTTATTGATGATGTTAACCAAGGCAGTGAAAAGGAAATTTCTTTCCTCGGGAAATAAATAGGAAAACATTGTTTTTGTTTTGAAAAATATTTGTCACACCATAATTTACTCAACATCAGTGGAATTGTCTGTTATGCTTCTATTAGTAACTATGGTTCGTAAACAACCAAATTTGCGCAGAATAGTTAATTCAGTTATAGGTGGGTTCGTTTCGCACCGTGAAAGGTCCTTTGCTCTTGTTTTATTGCCCAAAACTAAAATATCCACTACACGATAATCAGCCCGAGATGACCGTAACTGAACAAGCCGATATGGTAAATAAAACTGACGAACTCGTGCATTATATATTCTTTGAAAACCGGTTTTACATGGGACTGCTATACGTTGGTTTGATGATTCTTTTGGTACTTACAATTATTTTGGCGATCATTGCTTTAATTATTCGAATGACATAAGCCGAAGTCTAATCCCACAAGTGACCTTGTGAATGGCCAATATAATATTAGAATGGTTGATTCAAGGCCTTAATTTATAGATTATCGAGAATAAATAGTCTAGGTCATACCACGTAGAGCTTTGAGCACTTGGTGACTAGGTTCCCCAATTTAAAGTGGGAACAATGCTAGTTGTGTCTCCGTTTTTAAGCGGATTTACGTTTGAATGAAGGACCAGAGATGCTTTCCCGTGGAAGGTGAAACCAAGGAGATATTCCCCAGATTCCTTAGGGCGCATGTATAAATATTCAACTTAACTAATACAGAGGTTTTCAGCAGAAGACTGAGATGAGAAATATCGGAATTATGTGTTTGAGTTAAGTAAAAAGTACGTATTACAAGGCGGTAGAGACAAGAGTTCAATTGCTCAACAAAATAGCAACAGTTTCAATTACGAAATATACTCAAAGGGGCGTGGTAGCGCATATGACGTTCCTATTACACTAATAAGATGAGTTCAAATCGGTGAGAATACAATTTAAACTTTTGCTTCTTCAATTGTAGATGATAGTCGAGGGTTTTGGCCCGGAACATCGCTATAATGGGATTTTAGTATTTTGCCATCTTTCCTGAAAATTAAATCATGTAATGAACCTACAACTGTTGTTATTTGATCAAAACTTGATGCAAATTCTTTGCTGGAAGTTGATCAACCCAATTTGATCTGGAAGTTTTAAAGGTCAAACTCACGATCTCAGGGGACTTGTTCAGAATATTTCGTGAAACTTGTCCCGTGTGGTCACTCAGGATAATACAACGGACAACTTTTCAGTTCTGCCTTTTCCTAATAAACACCATCAAAATCAGTTCAATGACTCAATATGATTCTGAAATACTTACTACAACAGAAAATAATAACTGAATCTGGACATACCATGAAAAGCTATGTCTGTTTTCAAAGTAGGTATCTCTCTGTGTAAATTGTTGCCCCAACTTTAGCAAGGAAGGTGAACCGTACTGACTGCAAATGTTCAAGGTGCACGAACAGACAGCACACAAAATTCCCGTAGCTAAAGCACACTAATGAAGATCAAATTCAAAACATTTCAAGTTTAGTATGACTTTGTGTGTACACCACCGCTAGATCTCAATGGGATATACGGAGCCCTTTGGTGTTACATATGATGGCCTATTGAGACATTTTTTAAGCGAGAGTGATATTAAATAGTCAAACGAGAATTTTTTTGTAGTCAATCGTACCACTTCTCATGAGGCAATACAAAATCAGTAGCATTGTATTTTTATTGCCGTGATGGTTGCAAATACATCGTAATTCGCAACCGTGGTCCCTAAAATATAGGAGAATACTTCCTACAGAAAACAATAATTCGCCTGCAGGCAAGGCATACAGCTTTTGAGTTGATTCATCTTTTGAGTTGAACATTAATCTTTTGTGAGATTTGGTTTTCAAAAATCCCAACCCGGAGCCCTCCGCAATGAACCACTTATGGAAAACCTATTTGTCGGGGAAGATGATTATTCGTGACCATTCTGTGAGAGTGTAACCCACCGATCTGCCGCGACTTTTTTTAAACGTCTAGAATACAACTGTGTAATTTTCTGAATACAAGCTACTATTTTACTTCCTTTTTTTTGTTAAACTATCTCGATTTTCTTCTGTTACTGTCAATTTCCCTTTATTCTTTAAATTACAGTCACGGGATTAAAAATTAACCGAGGTTATATCGAAATAAAAATATATTCATTACTACTCGAATTCAATTGACTGATGTCCCGCGAATAACTAAATGTCTGTATTTACTCCAACACTGTGAACCTCCACATAAGTAGCTTACGACGCGTTACGCATCTCACTTTTAGCATTGACTAAGGTGAAACAACAACAATATCAGGCAAAAGTTGAGCAAAGATCCTGCGTGAAAAGCTAATTTACCAAAAAATACAAAACAGTGCAGTATTCAATCACAAAGTTTCTCCCTTTTCAACCTCCAAGTCCCCAGTCATGCCATGAACCGCGGTCCTGCTTTTCTCCAGGAAATATTGGACAATCTACACTTACTCCATGTATTCACCGGAACCGATCTTGCTCACTTTGACCAGTTATTGGTCCGCACCTGGTCCGAGGTCTCTGCAATTCTCGATGCTCCTGGTCTGCTCCGTCCATTAGAGGTTTCATCGTCAGTGTTTCCAAAACTCTTGCTTCATTTACATCCACAAGAACAGCCACAACGCCCGCAAAACGAGGACTTTACTTATACAAAGATCCTCCTGTTCATCCAAAACGGACCCGATGAAACCCCCCACGAACCTCTTCACACATATGCTGGCCATATTGCTGAAATCCGCGAACTACTCATCGAAAGGTATGCCTTTGAACGGCGTCAGGGGAACATGCGACAAAAACACGCAGCAGTAATATCCGAACTCTCAGATTTGGTGCTGTTTATAGCCCGCTCGCATGCTATTGCAGAAACAGAACTTCACGAGTATGTAAGCAATTGTTTTTTGTATGAAGTGCTGTGTGTGGCGGACCCCCCGATTGATGGTATGGGTCCGCCGGACTTCCATGGCGGTGACGCCAACACGGAAAAGTTAGTACTGGCGCTAGACAAATATACACAGAGTGTTCTGGACGGTCTGCGGCTTTCTTTAGGGCAATCTCCGGCGATTACGGGCGGCGGACCAGCATTTGAGAGCGGCGGACCAGCATTTGAAACTGGCGGACCGGGCCGCGGACCACTTCACTTCGATGCCTCCGACCCAAACTTCGCCAAGCTCTATCATATATTCCTCCAGCTCGCCCTCCATAAGTCGCCACCCGAATCTCTCGAGGCCGTTGCCCCTTACGTGAATGTCATGATCACGTTTTATAAGAAATACGCCCAGGTGGACGCATTTGACATCAATGACCAAACGAAGAAAACTGATCGCATAATAGACCTTTTCTGCGGATCACACTCTAAACAGGGAATCTTGCCTCTTGAGCTTCGTGAACATGCCTTGGAAGTTCTTGCGCGAAACTCGGAGAATAACGAGTTAAACGCCTCCTTTTATGAAGACAAAGAGGTTCCCTTATCCCCGTCGCCAATATCCCAGGGATTCACCAAGCCAGAAATTTTGGCGCTTGTGGCAGACTTCGAGACCGTTATTTCTACATTGAAGGATTACGACTCGCACCTAGATACTTCATTACTGTTGGCGTTTCGCAACTACATATTCTTCGCATTCGAGACGTTTCCAGAAATAACCCTCACGGATGATTATCAGTTCATTGACCACGTGGTCGAGACTATCGGTGCTGTTGTGGACTATGTGGCTATGGACGAGTATACTGAAACCGACATCATTGCCGACATCCTTTTTAGTATTCGTGAAATCCAGGATACGATGTTAGAGGTGCTGGCTCTGCTGACATTATTGATGCGCCTAACTGTATCCGAAACAGTCAATGCACTAACGTTTGCTCGAACCTGTCTTCGGAGATGGAACAGAAAAACCTTAATTGCGAAGCAACTACGCCTTCTCCAAGAGGAAGAATATGCGCCCCTCCTTGAGAAGAAGCTTCTTAGAACGATGTTTCAGAAATGGCACACAAAGAGCTCGACTTTCCGTCAATTGCTGGCCGAGGCGGATGCGTACTGCTCCAAAAAGCAGTTATCTTATCACTTCAATAAGTGCTGGATCAATTCATTGATACGTGTGATAGAAATGAACAGCAGGGTGGATAGCTTGAAGTCGAAACAATATTTCAAGGTTTGGCGTGATAAGCTAAATGAATATCGTGAGATGGAAATAGACCTGGATTCTCGCTTTGAGTCTCTTTGTATGACTAAAAGCCTTGGGTACTGGCACCAAAAGCTCGAAAATGTCAAAAGTCTTGAGCTGACGGCAGAGCGTTTTGGACACGAGATTCAACAAGGGCTGAACCAACTTCTCAGAACAAAAGTATGGGACCACTGGAAATCCAAACTAGATGATCTGGTGACTGACCATCGGACGGGGACTTTCACCTTATCTGAGAAACTATCCAGACTAAACAATGTTTCTCGACAATTTCTCCTCAAAAAGTATTTTGGCGTGTTGATGGCCCGCTCTGCAAATCAGAAGGCATTGGTTTCGTTCCAGAATACCCGGAGCGGTTTTCTAAAGAAACACTTTCTTAGCGTCTGGAAAATGAAGAAGGAATTATCCAACTTGAGAGAGACAGTTGCACAAAAACGGATGCTATCGCTCAAGCACTCCGTTTTAGACTGCTGGTATGACCAGATGCGTAGCCGAATTTCTGCTGATGAGAAGTTAAGGCAGACCCTATTACGGAAGTACTTTCAATATTGGCGAACAAAAGAGACCGAATCCAATTTCCTCCAAGTGCGGGCCACTACGGTGAAGAAAGAGTTCCTTAAGAAGTGGCTTCTTCGGTATAAGAGCTCATCCATTATCAAAAAAACAGACTTGCGGTCCGTAAGTTCTGTGCTTTTGTTGTGGACCGATAAGGTAGCGAAAATCTTGGAAAACGAGGACATTGCAATTTCTATCAACCAGAAATATGTTGTCCGTGAGGCTGTGGGTTTGTGGAAATCAAGACTGGAGACCGTTGCTGAGCTGAACATTGTTGCTGACCTCAATTTCCAACGAAAGTTCTTAGGTCGGCTTTTGCAATCCTACTCGCATATTCAGAGGCAGAATGAAAAAGCAAATGAAGTATTGCACAAAGGTCCTAACTTATTTGAAAAACTAGACTTGAAGGTTACTTTGAAAAAGTGGCAGGATACGTATCTTTCCAGATATGAAAGAGAAGCCAGTGATGCACTTAAGTTCTTTCAACTGAAAGTAAGGAATGCTGGGACTGTTTCCGTGATGTTCCGACAGTGGCGAATAAAGAATCGGGAGTTAAAGAAGAAAACCGACTTGCTAGAGAAAAACCTTGTGTTTTTCAATAACACAAACATCTTGAAAAGCGAAACCTTGATGCTCTGGATCGATTCTAGCCGGGAAAACGCCAAGGCTTTGGAACAGAGTGCGGAGTTTTACAGGGTGCTATTGCACAAGAAGTTCTTGTTGATATGGTACGAGAAGTACATCACAAAGTCTCGGTATTTATCCGAGATTGCCGAGGATCTCGTCAACAAGCGAGAGTACAATCAAATGGTGGAGCTTTTGAGAAAGTGGAACCTCACCTTCACCAAAAACGTTAGGCGCAACCAACAGACATGCGAAATGTTTGTTGAGAAATGGGAGAGAATACACTTGAAATCGCTCTTTGAATTATGGTTATTTAAGACTCGCAAGAAAATCACTGCAGATGATGAATACGCAGAGGCAAACGCCACTTTTGGCAGCAACACTTCCCCGCTTTCTCGGAAGTTTATGGGTTCGGGGGCGTCTCTCGAGTATTTGGATGGACCGAGTTATTTGCATACTCCAGTCAAAAGACAAGTGGGCCGGCCCCCGTTCACGCCGGCGAAAACAGGCACAAGTCCTACCCGTCTTCAAGAAACGAACCAGAAAATGAAATCCACGAAGATGGACGCCATGACCAATCGGTACAAGCTAGCCAAAGGAGATATCAATTATATGAGACCCAGAATGGCTCCTTCGAATTCGTCAGTGCTTCCACCTCCAGAGCCCGTAATCAGTCCGCCAAGAATACCTATGAAGCCACCGCCTGCGCCGAGATTTGAAAAATTCACCAGCCGCAAGTTTGACCCCGATGCTACTTCATCTCCTGAGAATCTAAGTTTTTCGGGACACGCACACAATGAGCCGGAGGACATTGTGCTTGAAACCGCCAAAAGGCTTCAGAGGATCAAACCCGTGGTTATCCCACAGGACAGAAGTACCACGGAGTTCCGGGTTTCACCAATCAAGAAGCTAAGAGAACGGCTCCAGAGCAGAGCCGAGTTAATGAAAAGTCCATCAGACGTGTTTGATAAATAGGTTACATACTTTTGGGGTGGGCTTTTGAATACACTCAAAGCTCGTCGCCGACACGTTTTGCTAAGCGGCTTGCTCTGGCCTTGTTTTCGATATAATCGATCTGAGCGTTCACATCTTCCTGAAGGTCTTGTGGATCGATTTGGCCCTGGAGCTGTCTTTCATACTCCTTCTTCAAGGCGTGTTCCAGTTGGGCTTCTTCCTCCTCGGAGCTTATGTCGAGAATAGTGGGCATTGCGTCTGGGGCGGTACGCTTATAGACGTGCAAATAGTTTTTCAATACCACGGTTCCCCTGAAGAGTTCGTAGAGAGTGGTGAAGTCATCGCTGAAATATCCGGTTGATATTCCGGTCCACAAAGCATGGAAGAAGTTGTTTCTAAACACTGGCTTTTTGTAAAGGAATTCGAAGAACTGCTTGACGGGATAAATGTTCACACCTGTAAACGCAGGAATCAGATCAAGATGGTCCCAATGTTTCGCGTCATAAATCACCAAGTCAGACGCAATCGGTTTGCTCAAGTCTTTGTGTGTAATCAAGTAGTCCACCAGATTCCAGATCTTAGCCAACGCGTGCTCGGACTCAGTCTTGTCAAAGATGATATTTGGACGGTGGAGCTCGGTGAAATGGGTGATTCCAGTCATACACGCTGGCACGTCCATGTGAATGGTGATGTTGGTATCTGCAGGGGTATCGAAAACCAATTCATTCACGTACTCAATGGCAGTACCTCCAGGGTAGTTGTAACTGGAAGCGTGAGCCATAAACGTCGAGATTCCCAACGATACAGCAGTGCTTCCGGTAACCAATACCACGAGAAGCTTATACGCCAACAGCACCGACTTCTTGTTCCAGCAATAGCCAAAGCCGTGGCCCGCCAACAACGTCATGAAAGGCGCGATATAGATGATGAAGCGCCACTCCTTGTGTGGTTGGAAAGACATCACCAGCACGAATAACACGGACGAAACAGCCAAGATCCGCAAGGAGTTTCTTGCGGGGTGCGTGACCACGGCACGTGGCGACTCGCCGGCGGTAGATTTTGAGTCCAATGGCTCAGGGGAGCGGGTACCGGCGGGATCACTCAAGAGACCGAACACACACAAGAAGATCACGTGTGGCGGACGGAAAAAGTTGACAATGTACTTGGAGAAGTAGGCCGAGTACGGCTCCACGCCCCATTCTACCGACTTGCCCTTGACAACGTTGAAGATGAAAGCCTGCACCTCAGGCACAGTAGCGGACCCCCAGAAATACGTGTCCACAGTATAAGTCAAGGCCAAACCCACAAGGGAGCCTGCAGCCAACAAGAAAAGACCCTGGAACACGTTTGATTGGCCAAAAATCAACGAAGAAACAAGCGCAATGATCGTGGCAAACACTCCCACCTCTAATCTGAACACAACCCCCGAAAACGCGAGCCATGTCAACCCGCTAAGGTCTCCTACAAGAATTTTGCTGATACCAAAATTCACAAGCGGCAAAACCACAAAGTTGGGCAAGGTTCTGGACGCGTAGAAGATCAAATGGAACTGCGTAAGGAGCATCAACGTGTAGAAAAGCGGGGCCGCCACGTTTTGATTTGCAGTGGCGGCTTTTCTGCGGTTTCCCAAAAGACTTGTCAAGCTTTTACGCAACGCCAAGAATCCCCACACATTGGCAAGCGCCAACACCGCCCGGGCCACAATTTGCACGTGCAATTGCCCCGA
Organism: Metschnikowia gruessii; assembly: GCA_030563445.1. NCBI lineage: Eukaryota > Fungi > Ascomycota > Pichiomycetes > Serinales > Metschnikowiaceae > Metschnikowia > Metschnikowia gruessii. The sequence continues at coordinate 47,547 of JAJMIV010000018.1, forward strand.
CTGTTTATCAACAACAAAAGAAGCGCCGGTGACTTGAGTGTACACAAAATCAATCACCTTTACTACGGCGGCAATGAACACGCTTCCAACAAAAGTGCGGGGAACAACGCCAGGAAACGTTTTGTGGTCGTAATTTTCCAAAACCAGCGCCGGGAAAACGCCATGGTTCAAGATATCGTGGATAGCCTGAACGTTAAAAGATTCTTCCACTTTTGTGTGTGGAGCAAGAAACAAATGGGCCACCACTACGGCCACCAACAAGAGGTCGAAAGGCCAATACTTCATGGCACAAGAAAAAGACATGGCTGAAAGAATAACGAGAATGAAGGTTACGATTTTCTTTTTGGCGGTTCCTTTTTGTGTTCGTTTAGTTCTCGTTTGATTCTTTTTTTGTTCTGCTTCTCTTTTGGTTAAAAAAAAGTGGCAAGGAGTTGGAAAAAAAACTCACTTCAAATAACACGTATTATCAAAAGTGCACCTTCTCCAGATACACCTTGTCAGGAAATATATATGGGAAGACGTGCGGAACGCTAACGTGGGGAATTTCAAAATCGCCGTAGACAATTCCTCCTGGTTTGTGTAGAGACCCCGACGTGCGCGCCGCGACAGTGCACGGCTTGAACAAACTCCAAAGTGTCGCGATCTAGACCTTGTGTGGGGCTGTACAAATAACGAATTTAGTTGACTGCGAGTATTCTCTAGGGTCCCAGTGCAGAAGGTAAGAATATCAGGAAAGACGTCAATACTGTCCAAATAGGGAAGGAGCAGTTGAAAAAAGGAAACACTTCGACATAATTCCACCGCAACGCAAACGACAGCGGGAATCGCATAAGTTGCTCCAGTGAGGATATTTAACGGGTAAGGACTAGTCAGTGACGTGACCAGTGACCAGTGACGGGGTACTGAAGAAAAGAAAAGACCTAAGTGGGAATACTTCAGGATCTGTTTGAGGAAAGATCAACTGTATCGGCAGTATCAGCGGCAGTATCAGCAGTATCAGCAACAGTATCAGCAGCACTTACTGAACAAATACACTAACGCTAACACTGTCTCACTAACACTGATTCACTAACACTAACACTGACGTTAACACTAACACTGACGTTAACACTAACATTAACACTAACATTAACACTAACACTGACGTTAACACTACCATGGACGACATTCCTGATTTGGTCGAGGAACTCCCCGCCGACTTCACTGTCAAACCGCTGTACTTGGCTACCGTCACAGATACTTCAGCGTTTGACACTGACCAGGTCACAAACCAGACAGAACCAAAAGCAAAACGGCGCATTCCCGTCACCATAGTTACTGGGTACCTTGGGTCTGGTAAGTCTACGCTCCTTGATATGGTCGGACGCACCAGTAACAAGCGGCTCGCCATCATCCTCAACGAGTTTGGCGATACTGCGGCCATCGAAAAGTCCGTGACTATTCAGGATGACAAGAACGGTGCTGTCCAGGAATGGCTTGATTTGGGAAACGGTTGCTTATGTTGCACCGTCAAGGATAATGGCGTGGTGGCCATTGAGAACCTCGTGGAATCCTCGCGTGACCGCATCGACCATATTCTTCTAGAGACTACTGGTGTGGCAGACCCGGCGCCCATTGCCAAGATGTTCTGGCTTGACGACGCCTTGGCTGCCAGTGTATATATTGATGGTGTAGTAACTGTTGTGGATGCAGCCAATATTGCCAAATGCCTCGACGACGTTGGAGGTCATTGGCACCGTGCACATGGCCACGTGGTGCTGGAGTTGGGAGTGGATGCCACGCCCGAAGAGTCTGCACGCGAGACCCAACTTTTACACGAGGGCCTCACTACAGCACATCTCCAGATTGCTGTTGCCGACTGTATTCTCCTCAATAAGGCGGACTTGGTGCAAAGCGACCCGGACGCCATTGATGCCATCACAGCGCGGATCAAGCAGATCAACGCGTCGTCGCCCATTCACACCACCAGTTATGGTGACATTGCGTTGGAGAAGATTTTGGACCTCCATGCGTTTGAAGCGTCGTCGGCCAAAATCGCCAACCTGCTTGCGTCCACCACCGACTTGGTGTACCACGACGACCGTATCTCCACTGTATCGTTAGATTTCCCTTTCTTTGAAGACCCGGGCAAATTTGCCCAAGTGGAGTCGTTTCTCCAGAAAGTGCTCTGGGAGAACACCGTGTTGAACCGTCTGGTGGAAGTTCACCGGCTCAAGGGCATTCTTGTGTATGGAGACGACGTGCGCATTGTCCAGGGTGTAAGAGACACTTACGAGGTGATTGAAAATGGAACGTTGCATCCAGATATCAAGCAGAACAAGCTTGTTTTCATTGGTAAGGATCTAGTCAAGGCGGACTTGGTGCAAGAAATGCGCCACTTTTTGGATGTGCAACAGGTGTAAACTGCTTGGTCTTGTGGATGTTGGTTTCCTTGTTGGTGCTAATAGGGATACCATTCAAATTAGCACTGTGATGCCACTGTGATGCCACTGTGATGCCACTGTGATGCCACTGTGATGCCACTGTGATGCCACTGTGATGCCACTGTGATGCCACTGTGATGCCACCGTGATGCCACCGTGATGCCACTGTCAGACCAATATTATGTGATGCCACTGTCAGACCAATTTAGTGTCGGCTCGCAAAATTCTCTATTCATCAAAAAAGATGACTGAGTTTGTGGACCTTGACTTTCTACAAGCTTCTTCATGCCCCAGTTCCGTTCTACGTTCTTCGTCTACCTCGCTAAATCACACGACCTCGTTGGTCCATCAAATGCCTCTACGAAATACCCGCGCTGATCCACAAAACATGAATACTGTTTGTTTCGTTCGCGCGACTCCCCTCTACTGATGATCTACATACTGGCTGGTTGCTGAAACATGGCGGGTGCTGAAACATGGCTGCAACTGTGGTAACCGAACACGGTCCACCACGAGGGTCTGCATCCAGGATAATTGGTCCCAAATTGCACAAAAAAACCTCCACTGCATTTTCTTTATTGGTGTTTTTCAGCAATTCCTGGATACACCAACAGTATCCCAAAAATTGACACGTCACTTGGAATATGTACAAAAGAAACGTACCAGGGCCTGGCCTGGCCTCCGTCTCCACTTTCAAAACGGCCCTGTTGGGTGCGCGCATTTTTTTCGCACCGAGAATTTTGGTGAGAAACATCATCACTGTACTTGACCACCCTTTGAACTTTCAACCAGTATCCCAAATAGGTCCGCATGAGTGAGGAAAAAACCCCCGCTGGTCCGGCCGAACCGCCCAAGCCCGCTAAAAAGAGCTGGTCCAACCCGGCGCTTCGTGCAATGGGCATCCCAAGAATATCTCTTCCATCGCGAAACTGGATGATCTTCTGGACATTATTGGCATCTGTTGGTGGAGGCATCTACTACGACAAAAGCCAGCAGAAGGCCATCAGAGAGAAGTACATGAAACAGGTGGAACATTTGGGCCAGGAGGTTTACTCTACGGGACGTCTTCCCCGCAAACTCCTGATTTTCATTGCCCCTCCTCCAGACGACTTCCTTGAGGAGTCGTTGCGCCATTTCCGTCGCTACATCAAGCCGATTTTGAATGCTGCTGCCATTGACTTCGAGGTGTACACGGAAAACAGACAGGGTGATATTCGCTCCGAGGTTGCCGAGAAGGTGAGACAGTTGAGAAGGGAACAAAAGGCTGCTGAAGTGGCCGCTCAAGAAAAGGCTGCAAAGGAGGCCTACGACAGATCTTGGTCGAAGTTCTTCCGTGAAAGCGTGCCTCTGGCGTTCCAAAAGCTCAAAAGAAGCGAGCCGGAACCTGAAAAGGTCGTGTCACGCAACGAATTATACAAACCTACCGATGTGTTGGGCCTCTATAAGTTGGCTGAACCCGTAGAGGCCGCGCGTGACTTTGGCGACGATCCTCTTCTATGCGGAGGAGTCATCTGTATTGGTAGAGGCACATACAAGGAGTACATGAATGGTGTACATGAGGGTCTTCTAGGGCCATTGGGCAAGCCAGTGGAGGTTTTGGAGGTGGACAAGTCGGTCAGTGAAAATGCCCCCGAAGGCACTCCCGAAACCGGTGACAAGGCTACCACTGGAGATGGTGTGCCTTTTGATAATGCCTCTGTTAATGCGGAAGAAAAGAAAGCACCTGAAATAGCCGACTTTGCAGAGAAGGAAGGCGAGCAAGCAAAGAAACGTGATCCCGTACCCAAGCCTTACATCTTACCGGCAGACTATGAGAAGGGAGAATTGGCACCGGAATTGGATTTCTCCAAGGTGATCCGTAATAAGAACAACGTTCCTGTGATCTTCGAGCAGCCGATCTACGTGTTTGCTGTGCCCAAATTGTCTGGGTTCATGAACATGCCTAGAAAGATTTACCGTTACTTCACCACCCGCGAAATGGCCGAGGAAGTATCTGAAAAGACCTTGACCATTGTAAATGGAGAGAGCAGAAAATTCGAGTTCAAGGATAAGTTCTTGGGCAAGGAGGAAGAGGTGGACTGGCCCAAGAAGTGGGTCGAGAGAGGTAAAGCTAAGAACAGTGAGTGGGTTCAAGAGCTCGAGGTTGACGACCGTGTCACCTCCAGATTGAAGGTGTTTGAGTCGAAGAATCACTAAGCGGACATGCTTGTATATAGACGTTTCTGTTGAGAGTGGAGAGAGTCGAGACACTACGACTCAATTGTGGGCCCGGGGGAATAGCCTGGGAATGAAATAGACCGGACAACCGAACCGTTAGAGTGTTGAGAAATACATAGAAGGGAATCACACATATCAGGACACATAGGAGAAAATTAGTAGAACAAATTTGGCTTGAGTATAATTGATACTGAAATAAAATTAACCGCCAATAACTAAGTGAACGTAAACGCAATATTTGAAAAACCGAACCAAACTCCAAAAGTAGGAATCCTGATTCGGAGGACATATGTTTTGACCGTTTCGGCCAGATACAGCAGTTTCATGCAAGTGTCAAATGAAACATACAGAATTCCACAAAAAACCCCAAAAAACAAGAAAAAAAACAAGAAAAAGGTGGAGAAAAGGGAAAAAGAGCCGAGAATTTGCTCACCCAGATAAGCAACGACAGCCAAAGATAAGAAACAGCCGATTCTTCCATTTCAAGATCCAACATTCCCGGTGTGCAGGCAGTATCAACCTCCCAAAGATGCAACATAATTCTCAAAACAAAACAGTACGAAAGTAAATACCGTAAATTTCGTAGCTAGAGGCGAAAACAATGAAGTTTTCTTGAATTTAAGCCGTAATGCAAGAAACGGCAGATTAGTTGGTTCGGCCAAAAAGTGTCGGCCAAAAGGATACAAAGTCCGGGGTTTCCCCACAAAATGAAGAGTGAGTCAAGAGAAAAAGAAAGGGGGAAAGAATAACTGACGAAGGAAACTGAACGATCAATTCGGACTTTCGTTACAGTTTCATGACTTAGGAGAAACTGATTTATGTAGGGTGAAACAGTAGGTCCGCGTAGAATGGTCCGCCGAACCGGTGACAACTACACACCTTAACGTAAATGATATCAACAAAAAAGAATAATCAAGTAATTATCAAGTAATTATCACACTGGGAAACAATGATAACAGATAACGGAAATAATAACAAACAAACCTGACCGCCAAAAAATCAGCCAAACTTCAGATAAGCATGTGGTGGCCCGAAAAGGCCCGAGAAGCTCGGCCCAGGACCGACGTGCCGGATCCGACGGCGATTTCCTTTGGGTTTCCTTTGGATTCGATATCGATTCGACCGCGGACAATTCCAGTGGAAAAGTCCGAGGGTCGGAGTTGGTGGAGTCCGCGCGGTCCGTGGCCAAGTCCGGCGCCACCGCCGCACACTGAGACTTTTTCCAATCTGCAAATTTGTGATTTGCTACTGATAAGTGCGTACATAAGGCAAAGTTGCACCGGCCCGCTTTAGGCCCGCGACATCACTCGTGGGCTAGTTCTTGGAAAGTTGCAGGTCCGCGGCATGATTGGCCAGAGATCAGCACCTCTGCAATTCTGTGCAGGCTCCCGACACAGGCCGCGTCAATTACGTAGCATCTTCTGGGCATTTACGCGGTGGTGCGTCAGGAGATTTTTCACCGCAGGTGCCAATACGAGAATCGGCAATCTCACCTGACTCATGTCAATATATTCAATGGAACCGGGGTAAAGTATATAAGTCAGTAGGATTCTCTTACCCACCCACTCATAATTTCTCTTTTTTCTTCAACTCACTACTAAATAATCACAATGGTCTTGCCTAACGAACCCGAATTCCAACAAGCTTACAACGAATTGTTGTCTGCTCTTGAAGACTCCACTCTCTTCACTGAGCACCCAGAATACAAGAAGGTTATCCCTGTTGTGTCTGTGCCAGAGAGAATCATCCAATTCAGAGTCGCCTGGGAAAACGACAACCACGAGGTCGAGGTCAACAACGGTTTCAGAGTGCAGTTCAACTCTGCCTTGGGCCCATACAAGGGAGGCTTGAGATTCCACCCTAGTGTCAACTTGTCCATCTTGAAGTTCTTGGGTTACGAGCAAATCTTCAAGAACGCCTTGACCGGTTTGATGATGGGTGGTGGTAAAGGTGGATCTGACTTCAACCCAAAGAACAGATCCGACAACGAAATCAGAAGATTCTGTGTTGCTTTCATGAGACAATTGGCCAGATACATTGGTGCTGACACTGATGTTCCTGCTGGAGACATTGGTGTGGGTGGCCGTGAGGTTGGTTTCCTTTTCGGTGCCTACAAGGCCATGCAAAACAACTTTTCCGGTGTTTTGACCGGTAAGGGTTTGAGCTGGGGTGGTTCTTTGATCAGACCTGAGGCCACTGGTTACGGTACTGTGTACTACGTCGAGAAGATGATCGAGAAGGCTTCCGGCGGCAAGGAGTCCTTCAAGGGCAAGAGAGTGGCCATTTCCGGTTCCGGTAACGTTGCTCAATACGCTGCCTTGAAGGTTATCGAGTTGGGCGGTACTGTTGTGTCTTTGTCCGACTCCAAGGGTGCCATCATTGTGCAAGAGGGTATCACTCCTGAGCAAATCCAAGAGATTATTGTTGCTAAGGTCAAGTTCCAGTCTTTGGAGCAAATCATTGCCGGTACTGCATCCGCCTTCTCTGGTAAGAAGGTTGAATACATTGAGGGCGCCCGTCCATGGGTCCACGTCGGCCAAGTCGACATTGCTTTGCCATGTGCCACGCAAAACGAGGTTTCTGGTGAAGAGGCCAAGGCTCTTGTTGAGGCCAACTGTCTTTTCATTGCTGAGGGTTCCAACATGGGTTCCACCAAGGAGGCCATTGACGTTTTCGAGGCCAACAGATCCAAGGGTGTTTGGTACGCGCCAGGTAAGGCTGCCAACTGTGGTGGTGTTGCTGTGTCCGGTTTGGAGATGGCCCAGAACTCCCAGAGAGTCAAGTGGACCGCCGAGGAGGTGGACAACAAGTTGAAGGACATCATGTACACTTGTTTCGACAACTGTTACGACACCGCCGTCAAGTACTCTGTTGAGAAGGACGCCGGCTTGCCATCCTTGTTGAAGGGTGCCAACATTGCTGGTTTCATCAAGGTTGCCGACGCCATGTTCAACCAAGGTGACGTTTTCTAAGTCTACAGGGTAGGCCTATTTATAAATGAATAAAAGTTACGAAGGAAGAATCAGTCAAGTAGGAAGTCAGTGAAGTAGGAGTGAAGTAAGAAAGAAGTAAGAAACGAACTAACAAACAAACTAAGAAACGTTTGTATTAGCGGGTTTCATACCGCCGAGGTTCCTTTATGATAAGCAAGGTTTACCCAGACTATTGCGTATCGCATTTATTTGGGGAACTGTCACCAAAATCACGTCTGGTTATAAAGAGAATCTCTACATGTCCAATATCGTTACAAGCAAGGTATCAGATCGAATAAGATAAAATATACCCTGGGGTACAGAGGTTCGTGCTAATAATGGTCAAACCAAGGTTTCTTGTGTTTGTTCTTCATTTTAACTCTTTGTGGTTTATCCGATCACTTTTAGTAATGGCTCATGATACTATAGCATGTTTCTCTAAATGTGAAAAGGCACCAAGTAGGTGGGGTTCAGTGTGTGAGAAAACTCCACGTCTCTGAAATCGTTCAATCGATGCCACTTTGTTCGTTCGGAGGTCTTGACAATTCAACTGTGCTCAATGCAGGGCAAAAGATTGATTCTTCCAGGAGCGGCATACCCTTCCGGTATACATTCAAAGGTAACCAGTTGCAGTTTACAACATTGTTTTTATACGATGCAGGTGACATTAGTCGTTGGAATATAGCTTCATAGAACTATGATATACCCATAGAGCCCGAGTCAATAAGCACATTTAGAAAAGGGTAGGTCAGCTCGTTTTTCTGTTGAGGATACAAAAGATGGACCTCTTAAAATGACACTGAAGTATTATGAATCAAGGTTCCAAAGGGTGGTGTTAAAGCCACCCGTAGTAAATGCCACACTGTTCGGTGATTGAACAATGATTGAAAATTGGAAACAGCCCAATGAAGAAAACTTGTTGAGAATATAGAAATCACAACTTATGTAGAATATTCAGCTGGTAAAATACTGCAACGCAAATATTCAAAGTTTATTTTCTTTTCTCATGAACCACCGGACAAAACCAAAACAATTGAGTACTTTTGTCTAGTGGGAATAATTCCGGATTCTGTGTGCAATTTTTTATTGTGTGTATTTCTAAGGAACCACGTGTGTTTGTGTTGAAAGACTAGAGCTGTGTATTCTAGGCCTGGGTTTCCAAATTCACGTAAAAGTTCGAAATATTACCATGAACATTCAAAATGGGAGGCTTCTCGTGATCTACGAAAACTTTTCTTGGAGTGGGTTTTAAGAGAACTTTGTGGTAGAACAAAACTTCAGTAATATACTTCATAATACATCCTAAAACTTGACTTATGTTTCATGATAAATAAAAGCAAAAATAGAAAATGCTTTGATTCTAACCTCACCGTGTCTTCCCAATTGGTTCATTTTGTCATTAACCTGTCCCAAACATTCAATTCAGACATTAAATTCTATCTGCTACATAGTTGAATAATTGTTGTGTTCCTTTCTCGGCCAAGAACAAAACACCTTGACTGAATATTGGTGGTTGGGTTTGCTTTTTCAGTACTGATCTTCTTCCCAGGAACAATACAAGGTTTATCGTATGAACTCGTGTTGCGCAGTAAACCCGTTACAGGCGGCTCTTCTTCCCGAAAAGTAACAGGGCATCGCCCCCGTTGACCTGCTTTAACGAAAGATATATACGGTCATCTTTGTTTCTTTTTTTCTTCGTGCTAAACATTATTATTTACGTGTTTACAGAGCTGTCAAAGAAGTGACTACTGATGCAATAGTCTTAAGGCTTCCTGAACATACTCTTTTAAGCCCTAGCGTGGTACAAGTTCCACGAGAGAAGGGAGACGGATACGGCTCATTTAGAAAAGTCATAATTAATACAACATTTGTTTCATAGGAAGCCATGTATGGGTGACCTTATGTGTAAGCCACGAATGCAAGTCAAGTATTTTGCTTGACTGTTTGACTGTTTGATTGTTTCACTGTTTCACTGTTTGACTGTTTGACTTTTTAACTAACTAACTCTTTAAATTTTTAACCCTTTAACTTTTTAACTAGCTAACTCTTTAACTTTTTAACTCTTTAACTGTTTGACCATCTTAGCAGGTGGTTCATGTCGACTTCAAGATGACCTACTCTAATAAATTGAGAGTTCGATTGTGGCTAAACTCAATCAAGTCTATATTACAATTAGGAAATAACCAAAATCGAGAATATACTACCCGGCAAACTCTATTAGTGTTTGCTTCATACCATCCACATCATAAACCGTAGAATAAAAACATCAACATGTACCACCATATTAAACAGTTTCAATCGAACTAATTAAAAAATAATCAAAAAGTAAATTATCTGACGCGGCTGAAACATAGGGCCACTCACATATCGTTATAAACACCCCACAACGCGACACATCTTTCCCCAAGCACCACCCCATAAATCCCATACTAGAACACCCCCTGTAGCACAAACCCGTACTATATAAAGAGACGGATTCCCCAGTTTTCAAATACAATTTTTCCACTTTCCTCTCTTCCCGTACATATCATGTATTTATCTTTCCTCTCCTACTTCTCTACATTTCACTTTCCCAGGACTGCACGGCACATGGCATGGACGCGTATATAATACTAGCAGTGATTCTCGCGAATTCCAGTCCACATCGCACATGCCGAGGCCCAGACCCAAAATACTAATATTCCAGGAAAATATAACTCACTAGAAACCCACAAAAAACATAAAAAAATACCCAATATGGTCAATGTTAAACCCGAAAATAGGCGAGACGTGCCTGTACCAGACACAAAAGCAAGTGTGACGCCGGAAATTCCCCAGGGAACAACCCTCCCGAATTTTCAAACCGATGTGCCCAGGTACTTCCCCCCGCACCTGACTCTACGTCTTAATAGTGATTTCGGCCAGTTCCAATTCTTGAAACAAACAGACGAGCAGCTTTTATCGATACGGAAAGTCATCGACAAGTTCCTCGACTACACCGTGAGCAACCCACATTTGCTCCAGGACGAAAATGCCACGCGTTTTCTCTCGTCCCAAACCGAGGCCTATGGGGAGGTGCTTTTGACGAAATTCAAGCTCCAAAGTGTCCAGAGCACGCTCAAAACAGCCCATACAGACCTTATTGAGCGCAAACGGACCGAAGACAACTTGGGTCTTGACAATTACCACACTTTCCGCGCGTCTAAACAGCAAAATTTCGGTGATGCTATAGTGTCACAATTGAATAATGCTGCAAACCCATCAACACCGTTTTCAGACATGCTCAGGGCAGACGCAACATACCAGTACCTCCAAAACATTGGTTTTGTGCTTGAGAACCCCGAGGACCCCCTTCCGGACGATACTACGGACGATGAGTTGGCCGTTTCTGGAGGAAAAATCTCCTTGAAGGACCCTCTCTCAATGGACTTCTTTACGGAGCCAGTGATGTCCAAAACCTGTAAACACGTGTTTGAAAACAAGCATATCCGCCAGCAACTCCAGGGGCACCTGTATATTCATTGTCCGATCACGGGATGTGAGGCCCAAGTGACTCCACGTGACCTCCAGCCAGATAAACTCATGGAGTTGAGAGTGAAGGTGTACCAGGCCCGGGACAAGAAGCGGGAGCTGCGCGTGAGAATCTGAGTGGGGCGGTTTTAGAATGATAATGAGAAGGTGATTTTTTTGTTTTTGTACCTTTTTAAACGTGTTCTAGTGACGGTTCTTATATGCTATATGGGCGATATTATAGTTACAAGTAGGAGTGAATGGAATGAGTAGTGTTCAGTTAAAGTAAACTTTGAAAATAAGGTATTGGCTCGGTTGGCGATTTTAGTGTGTGAAAGAGTGTTGAATGTGGTTCTAAGATGTTTGAGTAGCAGCCGACTTACTCTAACTAATATATGTTGTACGGTTAACCGACAGGACTAACAACGGTTTAGTTAATGTACTTGGAATCAATAGTTTGTTTTCTTCCCACTGTATCACATTATTACACCATTTCTGGTAGACTCATGTAACTTGTGTAATTTACCCGCCTTCTACCTTAGAAACACTAGTCTAAAGATAAGATCCTGCAAGTTCCCGAGAGCTCATGATGCTCATGAGGTTATTTTCCAAAAAACAGTCAAAATTGTCTTGTGGAGTATTATCGCAATTTAGGCGTGTAATATGTTCTGATTCTGATTAACGTGTCTGATGATCTCATTGTGGTACTAATGTATCTTGACTCTAAACCTTTTCTGGTCTATACTGTTGCAGTCCTGAATATTCTCTTCCTTTTTCCTGTAGAATTTGCACACATGAGAAAGATGACTGATAGTGTAACCAGGTAGGATATAAAATTGCCAGGTCGGCGGCTATATAGGGCCCAATAAGAACACAGAGATGTTTCTTTGGGATAATTGTCGTTTACTGTGTACCATGATTTCTATCCTAATGACACCATGTCTCAACCATTTTCTTAATACTTGTAACAGAATATTTGCAACAAGTGAGGAGAATATCATATAGCTTAGTTCACATGTCACTCTAATTTACCACCTAATAGCCTTCTTTCCAGTGTCTTTGCTTGTCAAAATGTGTACGTACAGTAATACCAACCAAGGTTACTCTCTACGTGATCTGACCTAATTGAGGCTGACTACCTGATATACTACTAACTATGGCTGTAAAAACGGCAACTAGACAAAATACGACATTATTGAATAGCATTATTTTCAGTTCCAAAACTTTATTGTCTCTTTCTCCAATCCTTCCAAGTTTCCAAAAGCATCACATGCTCCAACTATATGAAAATATTCCTAAAACTCCATAAAACACGATATTAGGCCCTCCTGGTAATTCACTCAAAGTTGGAACATGTGATACGGGATCCACCCGTTATAATTTTACTGCATAACAGATCCTTTTCGTCTCATTGGCAAAAGTAAAATTTTCCGGTGCATTTTTCTTTTTCCTGGTGACACATTCCATTTGCATATGTAGTAAAGCGATTTGAACTTTATCCAAGATGATTGGCTTCTTGGCACAGGAGCCTTTCTTGGCACGGCGATTTTATTATTGGGGCCACAATTCTTTTTGTGTGAAAAAATGGTTTTTTGACTGACGTTAAAACAAAAATTATACTTAAGTATTTTCAATCTCATCAAACCGAAATATTTTTGAAGGTAAACTCGTCGAAAGCTCTGTGGTTGCATCCGCACCATCTCACTTCAAGTAGTAAAAGTGTGGAGCACAAAAGCATCGCCATTTTAATACAAGAAATAAGCATTCTGAGGATACTGAATAGTAAAGAAAATGATCCGCATACTTTATTCTCCAAATCCCCATGCCCACATAAGTCGGGGCATATTCTATTTTAATTCTACAAAATAACTGTTACGGAGTAATCACGAACCAGGTTCTAGACCTGGCCGCCGTGCGGAAGTAGGCACGAAGTAGTGCATGCGAGAGTAAGGATGGTAATCCGCACGACCTCGCACGGCGAGGGCTATTCCTCGGAACGTGGAATGTGATCCGGAGTCTTGAAGGGTAGCTTAGCTTAGGACTAGAATACAATA
>JAJMIV010000019.1:0-56872 GCA_030563445.1 Metschnikowia gruessii
GGGGAAACAATATGAAATTATTCAATAATATAGCAGATGGTATTGCTTTCCATCTGTGAAACACCTCAGTAAATTGCCCGCCAAACTGTGGTTACACGCACACGTTTCGCGGTTCCCTTTTCACATGATAGTGATGCGGGAGGGGCTGAAACATAACCCCAATACCAATACCCTTTGAAGCACGCCGTGCATTTTGGATCTTGGAACTATACTTGGGGTTGATTTTCAAACTTTAATTCGGGGGTTCTGTTTCAAATCACTCCGTTTATTTATTGGTGTCTCAGAGCCGCACATACAAAGCCCCCCGGCGTCTACCAACCTCGAAGAGGCCGTAATATTTTTCTTGTTTCGAACACTTTTACAGGACATGGCAAAACCTAGACAAGCCAAAAGAAAATTGTCGGAGACGGCTATCACTGAACCGCCGAGCATTTGTGAGGCTCGATCACCACTTTCAGATACGGGATCAGGAGACTCGCCCAGAGATGAAGATCTAGTGTCTGCAGCTGAGGCCTTGACTAGACTCACGAATTCTGCCTCTCCACCTCCAATATTTCATGATGCATACTCTACAACGCTGCAAATAGCATCCCCAATACCTTCCATGTCTCTCAAGGAGATGCCCCAGCAAATACATCCCATTGTTCAGCGCGTTAGCACTATATCAAAGCTTCCCTTGGTCACGAACGCAAAAAAGTATTATGAGACCTCTAAAAGAAACTATGCAACATTCAACTATGCAGCTGGAATCGTGGAAAAGGCTGCCATGCCTGTCTTTAACAAAATAGAAGTGAATTTGAATAATATACACCAAGCAAAGCTTGAAGAAAAGGCCCGAATTAAGAAAAAGAGAAGAGTTCAAAACAAAGGTCAGGAAAAACACGAAATCAAAAAACGCATCAAGTTTTGCTTACATATTTTGAAACTCGCCAACGACAACATTAGTTCTAAGGTCAATGAACTCCAAGATAAAATCAAAGAGTCTAACGCTTCGCCAAGAATCATTGTGAAGAAAGACTCGCCTATCCCACACAGCGGGCATCTATTGAAGTATTCTGAAAATCATGAGTTTCCTTCGAACGAAATTACCCGCACATCGACGAATGTGCCTGAGAAGGCGTTACAGACAAATCATGAAATCGTTGCTACTGTCAAGAAGATTGTTCATGTGATCTCAAATTTTAGGCCCAGTTCCTTGAACGTTGGAGAAAGGGGGGGCCGAGGACCGAATGGGTTCCGCGGCGATGATGTAAAATTGAAGAAAACTATTCGTGATATCATCTTAAGGTTGCCTAAGCAAGTATCTCAAAGTGTTCCAGGTGCTCAAAAAGCACCTAACCAAGCCATTAGTTTCGCAAGGGAATCGTTGGATATGATTGGACGCCTTACTACGGTTTTCAACGAACAACTAGAAAAGGCGGAACACTGGGTGGACCGATCTGAGAACAAATCCGAGGAACCTTTAAGTGGCCAGAGCTCGGACTCAAGTGAGGACACAAGAGTCCAAAGACCCGGAATTGTGAGGTTGAAGACGGAGGAAAGTTTTCACTCTCTATAATCAAGCCAAGAGACAATCTCAAATGTGCTCAATGCGCTGCTGGAAATACCTTTATTCATGCTTCATATGCCCAGTTCTTTCTCGGCGTATAATGAATGCGCTTTCTAAATGGCTATCTCTAAATTATGTGCTAAAGCAGAAGAGACATATTATCAAATTAATTTAAATTTTACCCAAGCCATATGCGAGCGAAATTACCAAATATTACTCCTGTTAGTTTCCGGAAAACTGTAGATGACAAATCCTTGACGGTGTTTTGAGGGACTGGGCCTTCTTGGTGGGTATAAAATGCTAGACTTAGAAACAACATCAGGATTACGTAGCCTTTGCAAATAATATAATCCTGTCCAAATTTAGACTAAGTAATATACCACCAGTTACAGGCTGACAAGTGCTCTTTGGTGTGACCTAAGAGTATTTATATTATGTTGTTCTTCAAAACATTCATTCAAAAGTACGTAGGTTTAGTCTAAATTATACGCTGGGTCAAAGATACTTTATGGTTGAGCCGTAAAAAACTTCTTTTGAGATCTCAAAGATCACTTACACGAAGGACCCTTGTTGACTCCATAGACAGCATTGACACTCTTGTTGCCAAACTCTGGTTGAATAGTAACGCTGCTAATACCAGATCTGAAAAGGATCTCTCTAACTTGGGCGACAGTTTCAACAAAGGCATTCTTGTCTATACGTCCATCGCCCTTTGCATCATGGATGTTAGAGTCGGCCGTTTGTTCGTTAAGTTCAATGTGAACGGAAGCAATAAGGAAGTCTTCATCCAAGTTCCAGACGTGGAAGTCATGGATTGCCTTGATAGATGGAAGAAGGGTGATTTCCTTAACGATACTGTTCGAGTCCAAATTCTGTGGAGTTGCTTGCAATAAAATCTTGCAAGACTTTCTACACAAGGGCAAGGCGGAAGAAAAGATGATCAAAGTGATAAAAAGCGAAACAACAGGGTCACTGTAGAATCTCCATGAGTAGTCAGTCTTCCAAATGAAGAGCGCAGTAACAATGACACCAACGTTACCCAATGCATCGCCCAAAACATGCAAGAAAACACCTTCCATGTTCATTGACTTTTGCTTCTTCTTCTGTTCTTTCTTGCTACCTGGAACGAGGTTGGTTCTCTCATCGACACGGTCAACAACAGCGTCTGGCAAGTAGTGAGAAATATCATTGCTTGAACCATTGTTTTCTGTGTAAGAGCTTGAGCCAATGTTGGATTCCTCGTCGTGAGCATCCGAGCCACTAGAGGCATGGCCGTGACTGTGAGGCTCGCTGGAAGAACCGCCGTGAGAATGGCCATGGGAGTGTCCATGCTCGTGGAACAAGACTAAACCAACACCGTTACTCAACAATCCGAAGAAACCAACAATCAAAATAAGCTTAGGGTTGGAGATCACAGGTGGGTCGAAGAAACGCTGGATAGCCTCGATAATGATTGTGAAACAAAGGGCCAACAAGAAAACAGCGTTAACTAAAGCACCAATAATCTCAGCTCTTTGCCATCCATAAGTGTATTTTCCATCTGCTGGCTTCGAGTCCTTCACCTTCACAGCCCATAATGCAATGAAAAGCGAGATGATGTCGTTCAACATATGGAACGAGTCAGCAATCAAAGCCAACGAGTGGACGGAGTAGCCAATGATGGCTTCCAAGAGGAAGAAGAAGATATCAATCACCAAAAGGGCGATGATCCTGATTTCCTTAGCTTTCATGATGGTCTTTCTATCCTTCTAGTAAAGTTTTTTTGTATTTTTTTTTTTGATAAAAAAGTCTTCCAATTTTGACCCGCGCTCTCACTGGACAGGCTGTGCGAATCGATGGCCTCGGTGAAGTGGCAAATTAAAGATTCAAAAAAGGGGTGGATACACGTATCAAAGTCCGGAATGGAAATTTGATAAGGATTTTTTTCTCTTCTTTTTGAATTTTTAGGTAGTGTTCCTAATATCTTAGGACTTTTTTACGGCGAGAAGATGTGTTCTCTTTGTACAAATTCCGTTGCTACTAATATCTGCATATAGGTGTACGTCAAATTTAGAATGAGCGAATTTGATCAGCCTTCTGTTAACAACATAGGGGTTCCTTGAGCTAACCCCAGTAAACTTCCTCAAAAGCAAGGTGAAACTCTTTTTCTCTGAAAAAGAAAGTGTGATATGATTTTTGTTTTGTATTATTGTTCGATTCATCAAGTCTATCATTAATATAGGTAGAAATCTGATTTTTAAACATTCAATTATTTTATTTCATTTTACACATCCTACAGTTTACCGAATAAATTTACTGAATTCCTGTCTACTAAGCGACGTCAAGGAGTATGCCCCCAAAATAAAACAGGATTTGAAAATAGTTTCCAAAAGTCGGAACAAATCCTTAGAATAGAATTTTAGCCAATAGATACTACAGTTAGCGATATATATCTGAATCTACGAGTTAGACAGTGCAAGAAACCTTTTTGATGCTCATCAATTTGTCCCCTTTGCCTTAGCATTTTCAAAAATGGTTGCTTTCAGGAAAATTGTTTGCTACCGCGGAATATCCTCTTCTCATAACCAGAGGGACCTGGACCAGCTTTTCAAGACTCATTCGAAAATTACTATTCTCTACATTTTTATGCGATTTTCATAGCGATTTTCATAGCCTTTTGAGTGGAGTAGCCATCTCGATTAATTATCATTCAAACTGCAAAAGCGTGGACTATCACCGTGACAGCTGTTTGTATAGCCGTCAATGTGAAAAAAGGGTTAAATTCCGGGTAACAATTCGTTAATCCAACGCAAGCAATAATCCCCCACGATCACCTTGCATAACCATTGAACTTTTGGAAAAGAAATAACCACATTCTAGTCGTATACTCAGGTCCATAACTAGAAAAATATGTATGGGCAAAGAGCACAAAATGGGGGTTACGGTTATGTGGCTTTTAATGGATTGAAGGGTATCTTAGCTGGGTTACAGACGAAATATGGTCGAAGATTCAAGGCACGACTATTGCGAGTATTTTAAATTACCGGGTAACACGAAGTAGGCAACATGCAATTGTGAAAACGCTTGTAATCAAATTCTTCAGACCTCCAGGAAATCTCTAAAAATGAATCAGAGCCAACAACTCTAAATCTAGCCAGCAATTACACAATAAATTATATATTCATCTAAAGTGAAAATCTAAAAAAGAAAAAAAAAAAGAAAAAAAAAGAAAGAGAAAAAAAAAAATTCAAAAAAAATTCAAAAAAAAAGAAAGGATAGAAAAAAGGATAGATAAAACAAAAACAAGGGTGACGACGCACGTTCCTTGGCCGCGCAGGCCAACTGTTAGCGCCGCAGAAATAGCACATTGATTTTCTGCGGTGTCAAGCAAAAGAACTAACTTGTAAAGTCAAACAAAACATGCAAAGAGTTGAAGCAGGGAAAGTATAAATCGAAAATCACCGATAATACCTGCATTCACTCGCTTCTCTGCCAAAATCAATAAAAAAATGTGAAACGTAATGAAATAAAAGATAGTCATGTATCATGACTGCCTAGGCAGCAAGATGAACCGTAGGCTTACTGGGACGAGCCCATCAATTCACTGAATGTGATCCTTTGCCCACCGATTTGCTGATTTGATGGCGGTGGGGGTGGCGGAATTGGGGGATAAGCCTGGAAAGGGTATGACTGCATTGGTAAAGGTGGCTGCGGAATAGCAGCTGGTGGGTACAGATAGTTGATAAATCCTTGCTGATTGGCATTGTAGTCGAATCCTGGGAGCGAGGATGGCGGATATGCTGTAACCGGGTAACGAGGAGGCCCGTTTGAGGGCATTCCCTGGTACACAAAAGCAGGTGGCATGTTGAGAACATTACGCGATGCAACATTCACAGTGGGTGGGACCTGAGGGCTTTGGGGAGAGACAGCCGTTCTCTCAGAAGATTTACCAGCAAAAGATGGTTTAGGAAGCGCCAAAGCCTCCGGTGACGAGTGGAAAGACGACCCAGCGTAACATTCCTTCACATCAGACTTAGTTGGGTCTACCACGACATCAAGTGGAGGAGTGGTGATACCAGACTTCTTTCCAGAAGCTCTTTTTGTCTTCTTGCCGCCATTTGGCTTGTTGTTCTGATCTTTTTTGTGATCAAAGCCACCAAAGTCCGGTTTTTCACCGTTTGGTAATTGTGGGGACCTGCCTTTGTTTGATTTGTCCTTGTAGCCAGAACCGAAATCAGGCTTTTCGCCATTAGGCAACAGAAACTTAGGTTGATGTACCGGTTTATGTTTTCTTGTTTTGGCTCCTGTAGGAACACCATGGTGAACTTGTAGGGGTATTTCGTGGGCCATCATCTTGGCTATATGATCTTGTGTGGGGTGATATCAGGTGTACTGGAAAACCGAATTTTGAAGATATAGATTTTGATTACTCTTTCAAATAGCGGTTGCCAGAGCAAGTATACTTAAGAAAAATAGCGTAGCTGATTAAAAGTAGTCGATAATAATCAAGAAATATGATGTACTGATGACAGCGAAAATCTGGCGACCCCCGAGGCAGAAAAAGAAAAGTGACCGGTCGTGCGCACACCAATATTAGTTGAGGCAGCTGATTAGCTGAGAGGGGTCGGCCAAAATGCCCCGCGCAGGTTTAAGATAGGCTACAGATAATATCACGAAAAAGTGCATGAAAAATATTTATTCGGACTAAAGTCTCCGTTAAATTGGGGGTATTAATGTATCCAATAACTAATGCTAATGAATATTAGTAAATTTAGTTCCAAGCCTTCTTTTCAAAGTTTAGAGTAGATTTAATGGCTTGTAAAAATGGTCAGGATGCCAATTGTGCCCATTCCAATAAGACACCATACAAGAACAAAGTTTGGCCGTGCGCTGAACGAGACAGATGAACCATACATCGACAAGGCAATCACCACAAGAAAGCCACTTGTGACAGCCATGGAAACACCAAAAACGTAGTTTAATTTAGTGACGTCAAATTTGTCTTTGCCGTAGTATCCCATGAATAAGTATCCGAGGAATGCACCTAATGGTTGCGAGAGTCCTCCGAGAGTAGCACTGATACTCACGGCTTTTAACTTTCTCCACTTGACATCACCAAAGGAATAGTACAATGGCAAGCACATCAGGAAACCCTCAGTATAGTTATGGATCAACAAGCTTAGGAAAATAGAGAAACCTAACTGGGGATTAGTCTCTGAGGTAATGTATGTGATGAAACCCTCGGGCAATTTGTGAAGCGTAATAGCGAAGATTGTCTGGATTCCAATAAGAAGAAGTCTTGAAAATGGCGAGTTCACATGGTGGTGATGATGTTCGTCTGAAACGTGATGCAGATGTGCATCTACCTCTGAGACTTGATGTTTGGCAACAGGTCCCGACTTTGCAATATCTCTTTCCTCAGGTCTAATCTCAGCTTCGTCATCCTCAGCCTTTCTCAATTGTGGAATCTCACAGTAGTGCAACTCACCTGTTCTGTCGTAGACACATCTTTCAGCAGAAGTATAGCCCTTACATTCACCTAAGACAGATTCATCAACGACCGAGCCGTGGGTTAGAAATTGCACTAAGCCACTAGACTTCTTGTGTTTCAAAAGTGGCTGAGATTCTAAAGCATTCACATCGATATCCTGTGGATGTACCACCGTCTTACCTGTGGATCCATCGTTCTCGACAAAGCTGTCGAGATTGTCGTGGTGTTGTTCAGCGAAGTAACCTTGCGATTGAGGAGCCTCATCATGGCCGTGTTTATGATTCGAGTGAGAGCTCGAAGAAGAAGTACCGTGGGCATGAGAGTGAGAGGTTTTGTTATGCGAATGGTCATGGCTACCGTGTCCATGCAGAGCATGCAATTCACTGTGAGGAACTTCCTCAACCTTTCCCTCGCCATCATGGGAGCAATGGACGACGGATTCGGTAGTAATCAAATGCATTCCATGGTTGAACAAAACACATGTGAGGATACCCCCGACGAAAGAAACGATCAACACCGTGGTGGCGTTCTCTTCGTCGTCAGATGCGGCCAAGTAAGTCATCGCCTCCGGCAAAAGTCTATAGAGAGCAGTGAGCAACAAACACCCACAACTGAAAGCGAGCGAACCATTCATGAAAGCATAATTTTCTTTGAGATGGAAGGGAAATCTATTGGTAACTGCCTTCGGCAAAATGAAGTAGTAGATATCGTCCAAGAAAATGATGAAACATCCAAGAACACAAAGAAGCGACGAAAGTGTGGTAAGGTACCAGCCTTGAGAAGCGTTATCGTACCAATTAAGCATTTTGAATTACTTGGGTGGGTAACGATCGGACAAAAAATGGAGACGAAGATAAATTTGTGCTTATCTACCACAAGTCAAGGAGCGGAGCCGACAATTTTTTTTTTCGGAGTATTTATTTTTGCGTGCTGCTATGCAATGCGGTTTGGAGATAACAAGCTCTACTTTGCTGCGTAATAATGGCGACGTCGAATCAGATCACAGATGAGGGGAGAATTTTCCACGTTGCGTCAAATTTCCGGTTTTTGAAAGAAAATTTCGAATCGATAATAATATTTTGAAGAGTTTAGAGAAACAAAAAATGAGCAAGTCCGGGGGTATTTAGCTAATTTCATAACTACTAGTTGTTATAACTACCAGTTGCTATAACTACTAGAGAGTTCGGACCACAGGACCCACGTTCCTCTTCAATCAGTAAAGGCTCATATTATATACCGTATAACCTCACTGGTTTTGAGTTCAGACAGGCCCACTCCCTCACCAGTGCATGACCCGTGCAGCTTAGGTCCTTTGGATCCATGCGCGGTCACTATTTGACTAAACAAAAACAAACATGGGAAAACACCCCACTTCCTAATTAAGCATTCCTGTTTATTTACATGTGAAGGGCTTCATAAATACATTCAGAATCAATGTTATCAGTAGCCACAGTCAAGCCACACTAATCAGATTTAGGGCCATCCCATTGAGGGAGTTCGGTGTACCTTTTATCTTTCTTGCGATTGAAAGGCAATTTCGACCTCTTCTGCTTTGAGAACTTCACCTTCTTTAAAAATGACAAGTCGTGGTTACGCTTGTTATACCAGACAAAGAAATACATGAAAAGTACTGCAAGCATAACGCACGTTGGCATGGTCATGATAATCATGTACTTCTCGTAATCAAGGCCCTCCTCCACGTCATAACTATCACCGTGTATTGCCTTCATTCTCTGTTTCTCTTCCTGCGCTGCAATATCCTCCGCATGCCCCTTAGAAACCTTTGGCTTTAGAGCAATTTCAATGACAATAAAGTTGGACATGTGATCGAATTCTTCATCGGAGACATTGTCAGGCTGAAGAGATACCAACACCTTCTTGTAGTACTCTCCTTTGAGCCAGTCTTCATCGATTGTCAAAGGAAGGATTCCCTCCTCTTTAGGAATCCACTCTGATGAAAAAAACGACAACTCGCTCAACGAGCCACCTTGCTCGATAATAGTCGATCTTTTTTGCGAACCATTCACTACCGACTCGTCCCCAGTGAGGTCTCTTTTCGTTCCTTTTTGTCTTGCACTTTCTTTGACGTAAGAAAGGTGCAACTTGAGGTTTTTCACAGAGTCGTCAAAGAATCTATAGTACCAAGTGAAAAAGTACGTATGATCTTTGTACAAACGGGTGTTATCGTGAGGAAAGCAGAATGGTTCGGGGCTCGTATCCTTGCCCAAACCCTTCATTTTGTACGATTCAGGCGTGCACCGCAAGATTGGGTTTAACAGACGATACGTAATGTCTTCCTCTAAAAGGGTCTCCTCATGGAACAATTCGTCATCTTTCATGTTGTGCGCCTTCAACTCTTCCTTCGTGTACCTCACAGTGGTGGCAGTATGGAAATATGTACCATAATCAGGTGATTTGTCCTTGATAACACCATTCTTCATTCTGGGTGTGATGGTTTTAGGGGAGCCGTCTTTGTTTAAGGAAATCCAAGGCTCCAAGCCATTGGTAGTTTGAGGGGGCTTTGCACTGATAGTCACACCTGCAATAATCACGGGGGTGACGATCTCCACCTGAGTGCTATAGATTGTTCTACGCCAGGGTTTCAAGGTCTTCTCAGCAGCAGGGGTTCCATGTAGTCTCAACAGTTCCAAATGCTTGTAGTCTTTGTTAACGATAACATCTTTGAATCGCTTTTCGAGAACTGGCCCGTCAGTGATTTGCGCATCCACACTTGCCACGGTCATTGGGAAGTCTGCAGCAGCGCTAGCCGTCACTACAGAAAACGCTAGAGTAGCCAAAAGACCCGACAATTTCATTTTTCTATGAGGTGGAATGTCTGGTTCCCTGGGGATCAAAGGTTGTGGGATGGGGCAGGTGGCATGTGTATGCGGAAGATGATTCGCGATCCGCGGGAGCCGAGAGACAACCAACGCAAAAAAAAAAAAAAGTTTGGGCCGCGTAGAGCGTGAACCTCCGGACACACCTTAGGTTCTGGCGATCCTCCACGGAGGTTTTGCAGAAGAAATCTTTCCCCGTACTAATACAAATCATAAGTTGAAAGATCTCCAAGTACATCCAAAGTTAACATACATGCGCCGAGAAGAAAATAAAATGAGGAATTGCAACTCTACAACGCTACTGAGTTGTCTCATTTAGAGGCCTTCAGGTTCGTCTACGACACCCTATATTTTCCACACCTCATCCGACTGGTGAGGTTTGGGTTGTAGATGACTCCGAAATAGATAGTAAAGTCCAGATTCTATTGCAAGAACCCAGTACCTATTTGGCATGCATCATTTGATCTTTGGCAAAGAAAATTCCATCATCACAAGCATAGTATTATTTGTGATGAAACTATGCTGAAGTTGCCATGTGGTTGAATGAGAAGGATGTATTTTTTTTGAGATCTTATACTTCGGCGACGCGTTGCGGGTAACCGGTGCCCCATTACCGTCAGCTCCTCCGAGATTTAGACCGCCCCTAAAGCGGCAAGAATTTGCAACTAATTATTAAAAAAAAAATACATTGAACGAGGTAATAATAAAGAAAAATTATTAACAATGATTCCACTTTTTGAATTTATCTATGGAAGTGGGGGTGTGGATTATGCCCAGAATAGTTTATTCTTCGCGTCATTTGGAACCCAGGTTTTTAGCATCAACTTGTTGGGAGCCAACCTCCACTCCACTATTTATGTAAACCTAATTTGTAGTTTATTTCGTTCCACAAGCTGGGAATTTCGGTTCCTTCAGCAACCCGGAATTTCTCCTTGTTCAAAGACAGATTCAATGCCTCGGTGATTGTACTAGCAAAACTCCAAAAGGCTGGGAATTTGTTCTCCAAGTAATGCGCTATAAACCTGTCTGGAAGGGCAACACTAGTTAACGAGTAGAAATAAGAGTAAAGTAGAAGTTCTGACGAACTGATTTTCTTGGCCCGAAACAAGTGAGCAAACTCGACAGGTGCCTCTGGATTTAGTTCTTTGAAAATGCCCTTTACATGGCAGATGTAGTCATTTAAGAGACCTAAACACCGAAGCGAGTTTTTGGTTTCTCTTAACAGGGCCTTAGACTTCTCTTTAGAAATGATTGCTTTTTCATGTAATGAGCTTATTGCCACACTATCCTCTTCTTCGCTATCGTCATCATTGATCAACTCTGTTTCTGCCACTTGATTTTCCGAATTGAAGCTAAAAAGCAGAGACCTATTAATGCCCAAGCCAACAACTTTCACCTGCTCACACGCATTTTCATAGAACTTGAGTGGCTGGTTATACATCATGGGAAATGGCAAGTAAGTCAGGAAAAGTTTCCTGGTGTAAAGCTCGTAATTCTGGGAGTTCACGTAGAGATTATACTGGTTCACATAATGGAGTGTTCTTGTAAGGTATGTCGTGAATGTGAGGTTTACTAACAGCTCAAGAGATGAGAGTTTTCCATCTGGAATAAACTTTGTATCCGATGGGTAAGCTTCACAAATGTACCCGGAAATCTGGGTGTAGCCTTCGTATTTGAAAACGGCGTCCTCATTTTTCACTATCAATAAAGGTAGTCTGTTTGAATCAGCAAGGTTTGTATTGGAAGATGGCACAATGCGAAACTCAACATTCTGAGGAGTCAAATGAAGACAGAGAAGCCAAGCCAATGCCCTTGATTCTGGGTCAATGATGGATATGCTAGATTTCCCCCATACATGTAATTCCATCATTGCAGTAGGTAATGCAATTTGGCAAAGAGAACAGTGCGGACTAGAAGAACCCTGTAAAAGACTTCCGAGAAAACAAAAAGCAGTTAACGAGAAAAGAACAACGAAAACTGGGAGGATATTTCGCTAACTTCCTTGACAAGGAGTTTGGTGGTTGCTTGCTATTTTTTATCTTCCAGAACTTCCTCTCGAAATCGAGTTCAAGTTTGAGACTGGCATTGGGGTGCGTGCAGCGCAGAAGCCGTTCGTTGATGAGAGAGCGAGCGGGCCATCAGTGCACTACATAATAAAAATACAAAAAACTCCTGTTTTTAAACCTTTAAACTTCCTTTTTCACGTTATTTGATATTTAAAAAATAAAATCGAAAACAAATCCTCTGTCTCAAACTACTACACCTTTTAGTCAATGTCTTTGCTTCTTCGTAATTTGTTTATTCGTGGAATGATCCAGGGCCTCACTGGGGATCGCTCTATTTCGTTACCGGCACTACCGCGCTTTGCCAACCAGCATCAACTCTGAGCTTCTTGCACAAGCCTCCAATTCTCATTTGCTTTTCCCCACACATCTAACTTACCCAGAAGTATCTTCTTAGATTTTCTCCCATCTTGAAATCTCCGACTGTTTATAAAGCGACTGATATGGTTGTTGCCGATAAACAGAAAAGAATGTCGTTGGATGTCATCGGCCAGCTCGAAGAGGTAGTCGAGGCTCAGCCTTGGAATTACACACTGTGGACAAAATTGATCGACCAGGTCGTGTTGAAGGATAAGGAAGAGCAGGTGCGGTCGACATTTGATAAATATCTTTCCATATTCAAATTCGATGTATGTATTTTCGAACAATCAGCAAGAAAATCGCGTAAAATGTGCATTTTACTAACAATGATAGGCTAAACAGTGGTCAAACTATATAAACTTCGAGTTGAACAGGGGCGATTTCTCCAAGGTTGAAAAACTTTTTGCTCGCTGTCTTCCGATCACTACAGATGTGGATATCTGTCGTACTTACGTGCTGTACGTGCGTCGAGTAAATGATGTGATTACAGGAGGTGAAAAAGCCAGAAGTACTGTCGTCCTGGCGTTTGACTTTGCAGCAAATAAGGTTGGTGTTGACCTTGAAAGTCAAGATTTATGGAAAGACTACTTGGATTTCTTCAAAAGCTGGACACCGAGCTCCAGCTGGGAGCAACAGCAAAAGAACGACTTGATACGAAAATTATATAGGAGATGTCTCGTGATTCCGACATCAAAAATTGAGACTATCTGGTCTGAATACACCAAGTGGGAAAATGACGTATCGACACCTAATTCTGCCAGTAAGTTCATCGCAGACCTTTCTACTTCTTATATGGAAGCCCGGTCTTGGAATACCGAATGGCACAATGTTACGAAGAATTCACTCCGAAGGAAACTTTTGCCCAAATCACCTTTAAATGATACTGACAATACTATTGATGAACAAATCAGTTTGTGGTATCTGTGGATCGACTTGGAGAAGAAAAACAGCTTGAACTTGCAACCGCATAATCTACAGAACAGAATAGAATACGTATACAAGCGTGCTACGTCATTGCTTCCATTTGTTCCGGAGTTATGGTTTCGTTATGTCCAATATCTTTTACATCAGAACGAGGATACTAATCGTGGAATTTGCATAGAGCTACTAACTGATTCTTTGGTCCTCAATCCAGAGAGTTACTTGTTGACTTTCCAGCTAGCTGAACTTCTCGAACGGGAACACTCATTTGCCAAGGCACAAAGTCTGTTCGAAAACCTTATCAAAGTCCTTTCGGAAAAACACTCTCTGACCCAAGAAGAGATTGACACCATCAAGAGAAACATATCTGGATCACAGGGTGTTTCCAAAAAAAACGAATCTTCCGAAACTAAGTCTGCAAGTGATGACGAGGAAGAGGAGGTCCTGCCACTCATCCATTACAAGGAAGCTGATGCGCTAGCTATTCTACAATTGGAAGACAAGTTACAGGAATTGAGCAGGTCCGTGACTTTAGTTTATGTAAAATTAATGGGCTTGTGTAAAAGATCACAGGGTATCAAAGAGGTGAGGTCTGTCTTCAAACAGCGTAAAAACTTCAAGTCGATGGGATACGAGCTTTATGTTGAAAATGCATTAATCGAGTTTTACTCGGATAACAGGAAGACGGCGGACAAAATTTTCGACTTGGCTATGAAGAATTTTGGGAAAAATGGGGCGTTCTTATACTCATACTTGGACTATTTGATCCTTACCAATGCGATCGAAAGTTTGAAGGTATTTTTCGAGGTTGCCGTGACAAGTCTTCTCAAGGAAATCACTAGTGACCGAGAGGCCTTGCAAGTGTCGACGATCAACATTTTGGATCAAAGAAATAAGCTGCAGACTCTCAAGCAAAATGAATACTACATGAAAAAAATTATCAGAAGATACATCGATTTTGCAGCAAGGTTCTTGGAGTTGGATACCGTTTTGAGTCTTGAAAAGCGGTTTATCCAATACTTTCCTGAAAGCGACCAAATGGCCTTATTTGCTGACAGATACAAATTGGAAAAGTATGATGTCATTGCTAGATATGACTTGGGTGATAAAAATGCATTTGCAGCCAATATTGATGACGATGAAGATGAAGAAGCCGAAGACATCCACCCGAATAAACGCAGAAAATCAAATTCCAGGGACAACTATTCGCCAGAATCCGCGGGATCTGGGAAATCAGCCACAGCTTCGAACGGCCTGTCAGCAGTTCCACAAAAGCCCCAACAAGCTCAACAACAACATGGATTTGTTGGTAACAAAATATATGGCTTGCTTCAGGTTTTGCCCAATGCTGGATATTTCGGGCCCCCTCCAGAACATGTATTTGATAGTGGAAAGCTAGTCGAATTGTTTGCCCACGTGGAGCTTCCAGGTGAGACGTAAAATGCTGCGATTAACTCTCATTTATTTACATATCTACAAGTACATAGTTAGAAGAAATCATGATTGTTTATCAGTTTGCAATGGGTAAACAGGTTTGATTACCGAATGACTCTATTTACAAGTATATCATGAGCCTTCCATATAATTGTGATACCGATTGATCGGAGGCTAGACTAGTATGAACGAATATCATCAGTAAAAAAGCTGATCGTTTCTTCATAGGAAGGCTTAAATGCCCAACCATTGTATACATCATGAATTTGGATCAAATCTTCTCTCGAAAGTTGGCGAGCAGACTTCCGAAGAAGCTCAGCTGGTAGCTTGGGGCCCAAATCATCAGCAGCACCAGGTGCAATTGCAGCCAATCCCTCTTCAACAGTATTGAGAGATCTGTACATTAGAATCTGGGCGAGGTAGTCCACTGCATTCACATCCAAACAGCTCAAATCACCTCGTGGGACCACTTCAACAATAGAGAGGTCACCTCCATGAGGAGCAATGGACGTCGTCGGTATAACTATTGGCTGGTCCTTCACCAAGACGTTAGGATCGAACATCTCTCCAGGAATAGCCACACTGTCGACCTGAGCATCTGAAATACCGATCAAACTTGTATCTGTATAAACGTCCCTTTTGAGGGACGAACGATTTCTCTTACCAAAACCAGGACCCGATAAGAATTTCATCGTGGTACTTTCACGAACTAAAAGCAACATTCTGACACGACCGTACTTCTGAAGCCAGTTCCCACATGCACAGCACTGGATCCATTGTGAAAACAAGCTCTCACCCAACTTGTTGGATGTCAAGTTTCCCACAATAAGTAGCTCATCGTGAATTTGCGATCTGGGTTGGACTGAAGGTAAGAGGGTTTTCACTTGGTTGAGAACCGTATCGTAGGTCTCCCATGCATAGCCATCCAAATTGAAATATTTGAAGTTTTCGCGGTTACCAGTCTCTGATTCAAGAAAAGAAATACGCTTCTCCCAAACGTTCTTATTCTCCTTGGTATTATCGATAATGATATGGTTTCTGGGCTTGAGCTCATAGTTGATCATGGTAGAAAGCATACCATATCCGGAAAAGACATCAATGATATCAAGTTTTCCCTGAGAGTTTGGGTACTTTTGCGGTAGCTTTACGTGGTCCAAGATCTGCTGGCACGCATCCTCTTTACTGATATTTTTAAGCCCGTATTGATATGAGGATTTGGGTACAGCCTTAAAGTTTGCTTTTAGAACAGGGTTAAAAGATCGAAGCTGCATCTTTAATAAGCAACAATCTGCGTTTGGAGTTGATGTGAACTTGTTAGAGATGGCCCTGTGCGCAGAGTACACACTGCTGAGCAAGTAGGCCCTCGAATGTGACGTGCGCATACGTTTAGGTTCTTTTTTTTTTTAAATATATAATCTGCCTTTTAATCGAAACAGTCAATTGATATAATTAAATAAAGCTACTTGAGATTTCTGG
The DNA here is from genome assembly GCA_030563445.1 of Metschnikowia gruessii. Lineage (NCBI taxonomy): Eukaryota > Fungi > Ascomycota > Pichiomycetes > Serinales > Metschnikowiaceae > Metschnikowia > Metschnikowia gruessii. The sequence continues at coordinate 16,111 of JAJMIV010000019.1, forward strand.
GGGAACATATTCAGCGGTGAACAAATTATTCAAAACAAGCTTTAGCAGTGACTTACGTTTCTAGAATTATCATCAATTTTGAACACCCAAGCAGATATGCACTTTCACTAGATTAGTTCAGGTTTCAGAAATGCTCAAAATTTACACTTTTCTTATTCTGTTACGAAAACACAATCTAAAAGTTCAACTCTAGATATTTGGTTGAGTGGTAACGTAGAAGAAATCAACTTCGCAGAGTTACTGTTCGTGCAAATGTGTTTTCAACTATACTACGCAGTTGGTTGTACTATCCAAAGAAAAAGGAACAAGTGGATTGCACCGAGCAAAGAAAAGAAAACCCTAAGATTGATTGATTTATTGATTGATTGATCGTTTTTTTAACTTCACTTTTCTTGAATTCTCTACCCAAATTTGTTAGTTTTCAGGGGTTGCGTTCCTCGATGTCCTTAAAACAAAGTCATGGCGAAATCCTGCAGTAACTAGACATCCCCACGGGCCCACGGCAACATGTGCGCAGGCCACCAAAACTTTGGTCAAGGAAGGCAAACCCTGATAAGAGATCCAAATATAATATTCTAATAACATTAACAAACTCCAAGTTAGCAGCAATACTTAAGAAACCACCTAACATATAAGAAATTCCGACTACCTTTGTCACAGCCTTTTCAAAATAAACCATGTCCATAAATAGAACCCCGGTGATTCATCCGATACAACCAGATAGGTTGCCAATCGAATTGCGGGATGGCGAAATTTTACTTTATAGGTCACCAACTGCCAGGCAATCGTTCTCCGTGAATCTGAGGGAACCAAAAGGCCCCGTCAATGTACATATATCTGTCTCGAGTGGTCATGTTTTTGTCACCTCTCAACGGTTTATATACATTACGGACTCACAAGGTGATGTTGATTCATTCAGCTTCGAATTTCTGACGGGTCCTGCTTGTAATTTTTCACATGCCTTGAAAACGCCGTGGTTCGGTCCGAACTTTTGGCTGTTTTTGTTTTTTAGCCCCAAGGATTCAACTTGCGATGGATTTCCAAAGAATGAGTGGTTTGAAGGAAAGATTTCCTTCAAGGATGGAGGATTGTTTGAGTTCATAGCAGTTGTCGATCGTGCCATTAATGATGCGGTCAATAACGGACATATCGATGAAGAGCTTCCACGGTATTCTCTGACGTGAAGACAAGAATGACTCATCGTGCCACATGGTGGGCTGTATTTACTACTGATTTAATTACAGGTCATTTTAAATTTTCGAGTTACATATTCGAGTTTAAGAACTTGCCGCATTAAACATGGATCATGTCTTGAACATTAGTCTATAACCATTTCATACACTCCAGACCCTTTCAAAGAGGTAAATAATTCTCGTTAAATTCTGCGACCGGTTGCTTGATCGCAGTTCCGCCTGCGGCCAACGGCTTGAATTGATGTACCTCATCAAAGTTTTTGAAGTCAAGTATAAAGTCCCACTGTTCCATTTCATCGGGGCACTCTTGTTTGTACATCTCAATCGCCAAATTCTCCAACGTTAGGGCATCGCGATAAACAATTGACCCTTCTTCATTGTAGGTCCTTGCGTTGCTGAAGATAAGATGGATATCCTCTAAAAAGTCTCGCATCTGTGTGTAGGTTTTGTTCCCGATTCTTTTTCTAATAGCATCGAAGGCAAGGGGATGTTTGATGGCAATGTAGTAATCTGGATACAATTTCTTTGAAGGCTTCACCATGAACAAATCACTCAACCGGCGCTCTCCTTCGGAAAATTCGAGCAAAGCATTGAATATCTTCTCCATTCGTTCTTGTAACTTGGCCCTTACTTCAGGAGTAAGGACATCAACTATAGGCGTGCTTCTGGTTGATGCCGCCTTCAATCTTGGTCTACCAACTTTGCCTCTCTTTCCTCTTGCCGAAGGGGTACTAGGCTTGGGCTTCTTAAGGGGATTTTCATCCTCTAAACCGAGTGCCTTTCGCTTTTCAACATCAGCTTTTCTTGGCCTACCCTTCTTCTTAACAACCACCTCTTCTCCCGATTCGTCAGACACGGTGCCTTCGATCCGTTTGAGCCATTCTTCTTCGGTTAGGTTATCATCATAGATTGCAGTTTTACGCTCACGGTTTCCTCGGCCATATTCCTCAATCAATTCCTCCTCAGACTTGTACATAGTCCGAGGATCCTTCTGATAAACTTCGGGGAGTTCGAGATCTGTATAAAGACGCGAAGGGTATGGCGCCTCCCTCAAGGATGTTGCTCGTTCCGTATCCAAGTCTCGGAAAACATCTAATTCATCCGCATTACGGGCAATGATTTGATTCAACTCATCATCGTCTAAATCTTGGTCCTCATCCTGGCTCTTATGACGCCTTTCCTCTTCCTTTTCTAGCAAGGCTCTTAACAACGCTTCTTGCTCTTCGGAGGTCGACTTGTTGTCAAATTTACCGGCCTGAATGACTTTTCCATCAATTTCTAACTTAGCAACTGCTCTTTCCAAGATCATCTCCTCAATAGAATCTTCCGTGATGAGTCTTAAAATCCTGACCTCATTCTTTTGGCCGATTCTATGTGCACGATCTTGCGCTTGTAAATCTTGATGAGGATTCCAATCAGAATCGAAAATAATGACCGTGTCTGCAGATTGCAAGTTCAAACCCAATCCACCAGCTCTGGTCGACAACAAAAAGCAAAAGTAGTCAGACCCTGGCGCGTTAAATAACTTTAACAAGGTAGTTCTATCATCTGACTTTGTTCCACCATCTAATCTCATGTACTTCATATCACGCAAGCGTAAGAAGTCTTCCATGATGTCCATAATTTGGGTCATTTGAAAGAAAATCAAAACCCTATGACCAGTCTGCTTGAATTTCGGTAAGATACGATCCAACAATTCAAACTTTCCAGAAGTTCTCCAGATGGCATCATTCGTTTCCAGATTTGGATTGATGAGATTCTCGACTTCTTCGTACACAAAGGGATGGTTGCAAATCTTTCTTAGTTGCATAAGTTGATTGTTTGCATTTTTGATGGTGGAGGGTTTTTTGCCATTTACAGACTCACCTGCAATCAATGCATTGTATTTCAACATCATCTGATACAACTTAGATTGCAAGGATGACATTTTGCATTTAACCACCTTCTCAACCTTATTAGGCAAGTCTTTCTCAACATCTTTCTTCAAACGTCTGAGTAAAAATGGACGCAAAACTTTGTGCAATCTTCTGATCACCAATAATGTCTCTTCTTCACTCAATTCAATCTTATCTTGACCTCCAGTGTTTGCGAACGGTGTGTTGAACCACTCATCAAAAGATTTAACAGAGTTGAAAATTTTTGGTAACACAAAGTTAAGTAAGGCCCAAAGTTCCGGTAGATTATTTTGCAACGGGGTTCCGGTCAAAATCAATCTGTAATCACTATGATAAAAATGGGTCAACGTCTCAGATAATTTTGACTGAGAGTTTTTCATTCTATGCCCCTCGTCAATGATCATATGAACCCATTTCACCTTCGACAAAAGGCCCCTGTCCTTGATAATGTACTCAAAAGTTGTTAACAACACTTGAAAATTGTTTTGTTTGATGTCATTTTGCATAACTTTTCTCTGAACAGGAGAACCCTTGTATGTGATTTTCCGAATGGAAGGAGCCCACTTTTCAAATTCCAAATTCCAATTTGTTAATGTGGAGAGGGGTACAATAACCAAGAACGGACCGGAGACATTTTTCACTTCAATCAAATAAGCAAGTAGCGATATGGTTTGGATTGTTTTACCGAGACCCATTTCATCAGCTAGAATACCATTCAACTGGTTATTGAAAAGAGAGACCATCCATTGCAAACCCTTGAGTTGGTATTCTTTCAATTGACCCCCGACAAGAAGAGTCGGCTGTTTGGTCACTTCTTCTTTGACACGGTGAGCCACCTGGTAATAATCTACCTTTTCCCTCTTCTCACTATCTGGCAATGCTTCCAAGTCGGGTTCTGGTTCAGCAGCTGTATTTGAAGACTTGAGCGCAGACTCACGCTGTTGGGTTTGGACCGCCTGCGCCAAAGTATCCAAGAATTGATTTGTTTGACTTAATAAATGAGTAATTCTGGTATCCTTTGTATGATCAAGCAATTTCAAATAAGCTTCTTCATCGTTCAGCTTCAAAGCTTGTAAACGTTGTTTGGCCATACGTTCCAATTTCTTTTGTTCTTCCTTGGCCGTCTGAGCATGGAAACTGTTGACCTTAATTGCTATGCGCTCTTGTTTTTCCCTCTGACTAACAAGTTTTTCTTTCTTGTTAGACGTGTATGCAAGTATCTTAGTGACTGTTTCATGATGGCGCTTATTTTGGGCTTGCACAAGAGAATAAAGCTGCTGCTTGTAAAGCAGTTCAGTCGCAAGTACATTTTCCACCAGAAGTTCAGGGAACTTTGCCAAGAAGTTCGGATGGGAGTTCGGAAGCAATGACTTGCTGAACCAGACTTGAGAAAGGACACGGCCTCTGACATCCTTTTGATATGGGAGAAGCTTGAGCTGATTCAACTCGATGCTAACTGATTCCCTTTCGTGATCATCAGTCAATTCTTCCAACTTCTTTTCCAAAGAAACTATTTCCGAGTCAATTTGTAAGCTGATATAATGCTCTCTGGAACTTGCAATTTGATGGAAGTCAAGTCCGTAAGGAAGTAAAGAGGGAAACCGAATTTTACTCTGAGCAGCATAAATAGCGCCAAAAGGAATATCGGCATCCGGGGTGGAGTCCATGATTTTGGGCAAAACAAATGTATCTACTTGAGCGTCTGGTTTGGAAACTGGAATAACAAGCTGGTTAGATAAATCCTCATCCTTTGAGAGCTCCTCGAACCGAACGGGAATTTCCACGGGTCTTGTGATTGGATGTAAAAGGTTCGGATCTGCAGCCACAGCAGTCTTGGGAGTTGATGTGGCCGACTTGTGCTGTGAAGTTCTGCGCTTGCCGGCACCCTTTTTGGGTGCAGCTTTATCTTGTACCCCTGGGTGCTGCTGATGAAGTATTTCGGCTGGCTGCGCATGAGACGTGGGAATAGATCCATCATTTTGCCTGGAAATTGATGATAAGCTGGGTGTCTGTTGGAACAGTACCTGGGGCGATTGGTGATTGGATACAGACGGTGGTATCGCTTGCTGAATAGTTCCAGCTGTAGGTCGCATTGGAATTGCGTTCGAAGCTTGTGCTGGCGCAGAGAATGAATTTTGGTCAGCAGGGAACGCTAGCCTGTCATTAGTTGCGACATCAATGATGTTCTGCGGAATCGGCGCAAATCCCCCCAGGTTCCTGAACAAAAACTTGGCAGCTTGGTGCTGCAGTTTATAGAGTTGAATCTGCTGGGGCGTAAATGGAGAAGAGTTAGCAAAGCGAGGAGAATTACTCTGCGGAACCACGCCACCCGGAGTTTCCGGGTTCATTGCTCCACGCGAGAAATCCGTATTTAGCAGCTGCGGCATGAGGTTCATTTGCGCCATTGCTTGGGGAGACTGCGTATTCATGCCCATAGACCCGGCAGCCATGTTAGAAGATGGAGCGGCAATTCCCATTGTGGCATTTCCAATGACCGGGGTACCCATATTGCTCCCTGGATTGGTCACAGGGCCCATAGCACTGTTCATGGCACCGGGAACGACGCCCCCAACGGGGGAGCCCATCGTGTTTGCCATTTGCATAAACAGTTGTTTTTGTTGAAAGTGAGGCTGAAAGTTCTGAGCGGCTTGCTTCTGTTGCATTTGCTGCTGGTACGTTTGGGGTGCCTGTGGCTGTTGCTGAAAAGGCATACCATTGGCCCCAGGAGCTAATCCCAGGTTTTGGCCATGGGGATTTTGGGGCAGCGCAAAAGGAGGCACTGCGTGATTTTGTGCCATCAGCGGATCTTGCTGAGGCTGTTGTTGAGGTAGTGGCGGTTGTTGTTGTTGCATTTGTTGTTGTCTCTGGAGGGCCTGGGCCTGGATGTACCGTATAAGCTTGGTCAACTGATTAAACTCGGGTACATTGACGGCATCATTGCCATATTGGGCCTTGAGTTGCTGCCATCTTTGGAGGTACCGCTGTACATCTTCTCTGGTTGGTTGTCTGTTCATTGTTGATGGAACACCAGCGTTTGACGGGCTGTGGGGATACTAACCTCGGTGATAATCCTCATTTTTCTGTGCTTTGGTTTTGGGGTCGTGCGCGACTCACAACAAAAGTTCGGCCTCGACAGGCACACTAGGGCCCACCAACGTCGGATATTACGGCTTTGAAATCAAGGGCTATTGATTGATTAATTTTCGTCGCCCATTATTTTATTAATGAAACCTTTTTAGAAACTAGAAGAAATTTATTCAATGATAAATTGACTATGGCTACTCAATTATTGTAAGGATGATTGTGTATTGGGTGAGGTACGCTTTTAGCCTCCGCTTTCGAGGCCAGCACTGCGTGTACGTTTCTAGGGCCGACGCGCTTTTGACAGCCGATACACCAATAAACAAACCCAGACTTCACAGCTTTGGTCAAACGAATAATGTCTTACCACGGTTTATTTTCACTTGTCCTCCCGGAAAATCGATAATCTAAAAAGATTTTCGGTTTTGCAAAATAACAATAAAATTGTAAACCATGGTTTTTCCGGTGATAATTGGATCATGGGGCATCACCATTGCCCCTGCCCCAATCCATGAATAGTCAGCAACGATGACAATCTCCTTTTTCTTTTTTTCTTTTTTTGTTTTCTTGCAACCTCCATTCAACCCTCTGTCTCAGGATTTTGCTTAGTTATAGGCGCAGAATCTTTAGGCACACTGGACTTAGCAGACGGTTTCTTCGCCGTTTCCTTGTTTTCGGATGGCGACTTCGTCTTGGTTTGCTTTCTGACGGGTTTCAGCTTTCTCGACGTTCCCTGTTTTCCAGGAGCACCAGTAGAAGGCTTTTTCGAATCAGAATCAGTCTTAAGTTGGGTGTGACTCTTAGGTTGTGAATCACTTTTATCCCCCGTGTCAGGTATAGCTTGCGAATCAGACTTCGCTTCAGTGCCCCTTTGCTTTCTGGTCGATTTTTTCTTCACAGAAAACTTTTTCGTACCACCGGCTTTTTTTCCCACAGGAGAAGAAATACCTTCAGTAGAAGCCTTTGCAGAATCAGAGGTTTGTACTGACAGATTATCCTTTTTTGACAGACCGTTCGATTTGACGGGCTTCTTCGCTTTATTGTGTGGTTTTGATTCCTTCGCGAACAACTTTGACACAACAAGCTTTGTAGTTTCTTCTCTTGGTGCAAAATTGATCTTGTTGAAGTCTTCCGTGATGACACCACCCTCAACACGGACGCCAGTATCAACGTCAACGCTTTGAGGTGTATCATACGACTTTCCCTTCAGATTCTTGGGGGTGTTTCTTTTACCCCCTCCACGTTTGGATTTCTTTGCATCTTGCAATGCCTTTAAGTCAGTGTACTTATAGGAAGTGGTATTAACCTTTTTGTGCAAGGCATCTGGGGTTTCTGTTTGGTAGATATCTTCGCCAGAGAAAAAGTCTGCCCCCGGGGTCTTGATCTCGAATTTCGTCAAATCCTTACCATGGAAAAGTAAAAGCTCCGCCTGATTGATATTTAGGCAGTCAATACCGAAACAGCTCGCCCAAACCTTAGTCACGGTATCCTCTGTAACCAATTTCCACATGTCGCCAGTAATCTGAGCTGGTCCGTTGTGGTTCATTCGTGTAAGATACACCCCAGAACGAATCAAATGCTTCAAACGAGAAGGAACATCATGCTCTTCTCCCAAATTAGCATCTAGGTTTTCCCCGATATGGTTAATTTCATCATAGAGCGAGTATTTCCCATGAAGTGGCAATTCCTCGGAGCTAGGGCTTCTGATCTGGAACTTGGCACATGCAGACCATTGTGGGAACTGTGGTGTACGATATTCAAGGGACACATTGTACAGAAAGTGGCCTGTTTCCGGATGCTGTTCTTTTTTGGGACTCTCTTCATTTTCCTCTTCAAAATCCTCTGGAAGACCATCGTCACTTTCAAGAATGCGGTCGATGAATTTGAGGGCCTCCAGAGCCTTTGTGGAACCTACAATTGGTCCTCTTTTTTGGTAGTCAAGCTCGTGCAAAGTATACGTGGGCAAGTATAAATTCAAGTGGATATTTTCTTCTTTATCCTTAACCTGGGACAGGAAGTATTCTTGGTCAAACCATCTCTCTATGTTACCCAACCCCAACGTGAATGCAGAAGGGTCCAAGATGAAGTTGACTGATCTCACAGGATTTTCTGGAACTGACAGCGTAGGAACCTCTATAGGAAGTGGCTGTGGAACTTCAATTAAGACATCTTTCTCGACATCTTGTTCCGTTGGCGGAGTATTACTCTGTGTCTCCATAGATGGCTGATGAGTTCTTGAGTGGGTGTATGGGACTCGCGTAAATTTTCTTTGGCGAAGGGTACTTGTACATAAAAATACGCTAAGACGAGACACTATCCAGGCCAACAAAAAAATAAAATCGAGGAAAAAGGCCATGCAAATACGAGAAAAGAACCGGTCAACGTCAAGATAAAACCATGGTTGGATAATCCAGCAACATCCTGCCCAGTTGCTTTAATTCATACTGATATAAGCAAAGTTTTGCGTTGGAGAATACGTTGGGAATAACAAGTAGCTGGTACGAGCACTGTTGAGGTCAGCCTTATAGGTATACACGCTTGGGAAATCGCAGATTCACCAAGACGAAATATCCTAGACTATAGATCGAGATCTATTTTATTGTACCGGAGAGAAAAGATGAAAAGAGAAAAGTAGAGGAACAGAAAAGAACATGGAGAGAAAAGAATAGGTTCTTACAATAACTAGGAAGACATAGTGGAGCTCCATGGTTTGCAATTATAATCAGCAAGTAAAGCTAGGTGGTTAGTTTCCATAAATTCACAAAATTTAACCATGTTCAATTCATATCAGATAATTAACAAGAGTTCTATTCATCGAGCGAAAAGCCCTAACATTAGAGATGCCAGAAAAAACATATTGTAAAAGATTCATCCTGTTGATATTGAGCATTGGAGACATAAGATTTAAAAAACATACCATTTATCCGTAGAAGCAAAAAATCAATTGAGATCTGCAAGCTCGCAAGAATAAGAGTGTAAATCTATTCCTGGGCTATGACATTTCGAGGGACAAGAAAAGAATGAAGTTTTTTAATCTTCAAAATTTTCCTCCTCTCACTTTTTGTACTTCTTCTCGGGGGGTACGGGTGCGCGAATTTGTATGATAGCTAGGGCTCAATTTTACACCTCAAAACATAATGGTGAAGCCGGTTGCGAGAGTGCTGTCATCAGACTGCGCGGCATTGGTCACGCCAGCAGGCAAACCAACTTTCTGGGCGATATCCTTGATGACATCTTTGTCCTCAGGACTCAACTTCTCGATCTCTCTCTCTAACTGCTTTACAATTTGATGGGTATCCTCCAAATCGTTGTTGTAGATCTTTTGCTTGGTGTAAAGAGCGGCCTTGTATTCTCTGAACTTTGCCTCTTGCTTTCTAATGATGTCATCCAAGTGACTTCTGGCTTCTTGTTGAAGTTGCTCTTCTTCCCCATTATACTTCTCGAGCATCACCATATCATCAAGCCCCAAGGTTTTCTTGTACATGACATACGAAGCGAGCCCATCCTCCTCGCCGTTAAGAGAATTCTGCAGGAACTGCTCGTTTTGATTGAAGGCAGCTTTTGTGCTATTCAATCTCTGCTTCAAGAAACGTTGCCTGAACAGGGTGTAGTGAGTCTCCATTGCGGAGATCAAGTCAAGAAGATGCTCAGACATAAGCAAGTCCCTAATATGAACAAAATCACAATGCTCGGAGTTTTCCACCTCAACCATACCCCATCCATACTTTCTAGCTCTGACAAGTTTTCCTTCAGGATTTGTGTAAAGAACATTCGATCCAATTATAGCATATGGCGAATGTGCATTAATCTTCTCATTTGCAAAGCTATCGCTCACATACTTGCACACTTCGATCTCATTCTGCCTCAAGGTTCTCGTGATGATGCTTTTGAAGCTGTATAACTCATCTTTGTTGAGTGTGTCACTTCTTGCAATCACTGGAATAAGACTAACCCTCTTAGAGATTTCCTTCATTGACTCGATATCCAAAGAACTCAATTCTGTGTTTGTAGGATTGATAAAGTAGACACAAACGTGAACACGGTTATCTTTCAATTGGTGGCGGAAAGGCTGCTCTTCCTGAATCAAATACGAACGGTATTGATACTCAATGTATTTGACAAGGGGAAGCCAGGTGTTTTGGTTGTCGATGTTTGCCCCAAAATCAGGCATGTCAACCACAGTTAAATCCAAGTCGAATTTGTCTTCTTGGAGGTGATACTTGCGGTCACGGACTTGCATTGGCTCACAAGAAGGTAAGTCGGCTTCCATATCTTCGCCAATAAGAGTGTTGAGGAAAGTTGACTTACCTGTTCCTCTACAACCAGCAAGGATCATGGTGAAGTGTGCGCCCTTTCTCTTGCACCAAATTTCCTTTTGTACTGGAAGATTTGAAAGACCAACTTTGTTTGACGAAAATCTCAGCTGTGGTACTCTATCCACAATGACTTTTTTCATCTTCCTTGGAGTAGTCTTAGTTGGTGCTGGTGGTGCTGGTGGTTCTGGAGTTTGGTTTTTCGCAGCCGTTACAGCGGTGTTGGTGGAAGTAGGCGGCACGTTACTCAAGCCAGGATTTTTGGCGTGTGTATCAGAAGGCATACTGGGAATTAGGAAACTTACTGGATATATATCTCTTTGGGATTTCTAAGTTGTTATAGGTTTAAAAGAAAAAGAAGTGGGGAATAGGGAAAAACAAAGTAGGCCACAAACCTCCCCAACATTGGGTGCGAAAAGACTACAGCAGCACAAATACGGCGCAAACGAAAAGGTGAGAAAAAGAAATGCAACGAGCCGAGCCGGTCAGTCTGACCGAGAGAGGCATAGCAGGTAGTGACACTAGATTAACCTTACGCTTATGTGCAATGTGCTTTTTTCGTTTTGTTTTGTTTTGTTTTGTTCATCGACCAAATGTATAAAATCAGAGGTGTGTTTGGAAAATGTACTTCAACCAACATCATTTATTCATCTCTTCATGTAATTTCACCATTTGTATAAAGTTACTTAGGGAAAAGAGACTTAATGCGCTGTAAAAGTTAGCAATTAATTTGTAGAGAATCAAATAATTCATTTATTTTGATCAAGAAAAAAAAACAGTTGCTGGTCTTGATTCCATAATATAATGACATCCGCCTACGGACATGGAACAGGTTTGATTAAAACAGACAAATGTTGCTGCCTAACAGGAATCGGCTACCTATACATGTTTCACAGATACAATACGTCTTACTTGGAAAAAAATCAAGATTAGTCCACTCGGATATGTGTTAACTAACTCGTAAGCATTACTTGTTCCTATTAAGCTAATTCAATGGTGGGAAATTCTGGTTGATGTGTATTCCTAATCCCGGGATATGTAAACTGTCCCGAGTGTCAGAGGTAGTTGCCAAAGGTTGCATAAACGTCAAATTGAAGTTATGAAGCAAACATTTTGAGCAGGCTGCTCATTGAAAGAGTCTGTGTTTTTATAGAGAAGAAAGACCAAGGGTGGATACAGATTTATGTCTTCTTCTCATATTGTCAATAAATACTTGAGTGGACTGAATATCACGTTCGTTTGAACCACAAGAATAACCAGATAGGGACTCATGTTCTTTCAAAGCCCTCCAAGAATGAATACTGTTTTAAAGCAATAGGCTTGGAAGATATATTCGATGCGAGCTGCTGGAGCCAGAAATATGTTGGCCAGAAACAGGTTCCTCCCGACATCTAACCAATCCAACCAATAAACATATGGTAAGTATTGCTTAAATCTAACACTTTCGGCGAAGAAAATTGGGACTGTTTGCTGCATGTAATTAATTCCTTCTAGAACACTATATATACAAATTGAAAACGTAGTTGTTATAGCCATAAGAATATAGAACCGGCCCTACATGAGAAAGGAGGACATTAGTTGACTTCTCACTTCGCTTGAATAGACTCGTCATCGAATGGAGATTTTCATGGGAGAACTCCTAGATACATATTACTTTAATCATGGTGTAATCATCCAACGTATTGCCACATTAAGAAAGTCGCTGATTTGAATTGCTTATGCGTCCAGTATCAAGACCACCGAGAACCAACAAGCTGGTGGAACCGTTGGGAAACAAAGCGAATAATGAACCCTGAATAATAGTATTTATATCCTATTTATATACGCTCAACGGTAAACTATTTGGGTAATTTATTTTTATGATACATTGCAGTATCTCTAAGTGAAAGTATGCATCGCAAATTAGCCCAACGATATTTTTTCAAAGCTCTATGCGAGATCTACCTATTAAGGGCGACTTCTGAGAGCCCTTTCAAGTCACCGTATGTGGTTTGATTATGTGGGAGGTAATATTTCAGAGCTAGATTCAGTCAGAAAGTTGCGGTACACTTAATTCAACGGAAAAAATTATAAACATCCAGAATTTGTAAATGTTTATGAAGGTGTTTTTATCTTCATACCTGACTGGTCGAGGTTCAAGAATTAATCGCCGAGCGGACGCTTAATTGTTGAACGCTCACGCGCTTTGAAAAAAAAAAAAAACAACGGTCGAAATCTCAGAAACAAGAAAGGTTATATGCCAGCCACGGCGAAGCGTCAAACCTTTTGTGGTGTTTCCGTTTATTTTTAGCATTTGAAAAAGATATCGGGAGGTTCATGACCATATACGGATATTGTGGTTTATAGACCTACAAATCGGCAAACCCTCTTTTCCATGTAACCGCAAATCACATGGGGTTGCGCTGGCTCATGCTGATCGGCCAATAGGTAATCGGTGACCAGCCGACTAGGTGCAACACAATATGCACTCGTGCACGCGGGGCCTTAGATCTTTGGCATATTTTATAGGTGTCTCTTGCAGCAACACGAAGCAAAATGTCCTTCTGGGAAACACATCTTCCTACGACATCACCCACTGACACTATTCAATAGGGAATTGAGCAAAAGAAAAAAAAAAAATTGCATGACTAAGATCTTACCAACTTGTGAATGATCATCGTGATTGATTTTACCCGGTTTGACTTGCCATACCGGATTTCCTACAATCTTAGTCTTTTTTTGCTCGCTCGGTTATGTGCCTCTAGCTTTTCCATGAAAAGCAAATTGAATTGAAATGAATCTAAAATTAACATCCTACGGATCAAACAAAGCTGCCTAATTCGTTCCTGAACAAAACATTCCACGCGCGCCGCTTTCCGCGTTTGGTGCGCAGCTCATCAAAAAGCGACCCCGGTGCCAGAATCGTTTTCTCCGCTCAAATCTCACTGCGGCCTTCTCACCATTGCCTATCTGGGACTCATTATAAACATTGTTTCGTACGTGGAATGCGTCTTGACCTCACTTGAGCATTCTCTTCTGTATATGTAGACTTGTGCGCTTCTTCCTCTGTTTATTTGTTTGCTAATTGATACATCCTTTAGTGTATGCCTTCGACACCTGCCCGAGATTCTTTATCTTTACCCTAATCACCTTCGCAGATAGCTGATAACCTCTGCGCCACCTCCTTTCCTATCAACCCATAAGGTTCGTCCACCACCCGCACTTCGAAAGTCTTCATTGGCGTGGCACTTAGCAGGGTTCATCAAATATAGCACTGATTGAAACACCAATCGTTACGTTTTGCCAACAAATTTTGTGACTCACACCAGACTGTATCTCCTTCAAATGGTGTCAACACGCATGTCCCTCGACGATATCAACTTGGGTGTCCGTCATTCCCAACACCCAGAAAAACGTGCCAGGTCATCATCTCCCGTTAAGCAAAGACGACCCACACAAGACTGGTCGAGTTTAGCTCGTTCTGCTGATGGTTCTCTAGATCTGCTTTTCTCCACCACATCTCTAAGCCATGACCAATTAATGCTTTTTTCTAACTCAGATGTTTCTGAGCGTCTTCACATCAGCAAAGCGGACTATGCCATTCCAATTCCTTTCCAAATCCAGTTTCCTCCACGTTTGACCCGTCCTTCGTCCACCCCAATTCTTCTGAAAGACTCTCCAACGCTAAGTCCGCCTCAAAAATTGATTTTCACCGGTCACTCTTACGAGCCTGTGTCTCCTAGTATTCCAACGAGTCCGACCTTTGGGCAACACTCTCCGATTTCTCGGCCATTGAGTCCAGTCAAGCCGCCGCCTGTAACTTCAAGCCGTAAGAAGGTTTCGGAATTTGTTAAGCAGACCCAGTCGGAAACTCTGGATCAGCTTAGTATGATTGAGGAAAAGTCCAACTCAGGTAACTCGCGCGCCCCAAGCTACAAGTCCAAAGATCTCCCGTCTATTCCCCATGACATCCCCGAATTTCTTTTAACAGAATGTACCCAAGAAAACCAGCTGGGTGAGTCCACGAAGGAAATCAATAGTGTACAAAAGGAAACCCCAGCATCTCCAGTTATCCAGCGGGCTGTGAAGCCGAACACTTTTACTGTCAAAGATAGGAAATTCCCAATTTTGGAAAACCAAGCTCCTGGTGAGTTTGATAGTTTAACCTCTATTCCTGATCCATCTGCAGAACTAAAGGAAATGATGCATACGCATGGTAAGGACGTCACCAAGGAACCACCACCTCAAACACCCAACAGAAAGCGTCAAAACCTTAAAGTATCTGAAAATGATTCAATGTCTCCGTCAAAGCTGCAACCATTAAACGCGATATCATCATCAACCGCCATACGTCACAATGCATACGCTAATCCCATGCCAGCTCTTAAAATTGATAAACGTGCATTTTCGGATGAGTCTCAGGTTTCTTCCGTCAGTTCGTTTAGCTCTTTTGGAGATATTCTTAACTTTACCCACGCATATATGCTGAGTCCCAATGCCAAAGGGGAGGTGAAAGTATCAAAGCATTTTGCAGATTATATGCTCGACAATGATAGCCCTAATACTGATCCTAGTTCCCAGTCTGATTTCGAAATCACGAGAAAGTCTTCTTTAACTGTGCTGGAACCAGACCTTAGCCTGAAGAATGTATCCCCAGATAAAACTCTAGAGGCAAAGGATGATACGGATTTATACAACCAGCTGAACCAAAACAGTTATGACACTCGAAGCCCAGTACCCTTTCCGGAAAATGTGGAGAATAAATGCAATTCCCCCGAGGAACTGCAACCTACAAAGAATGATGATACGCAAGACTTTCAGGAATCCGAAACAGCACCGCTTGTTATACTGAGAAGAGGCTCCGAGAAAAGCAATGAAGAAGTCAACATAGATGATAATATTGGGGCAGGCATTGGATTCCACTTTCCGAATAACAAATCAAATGCTACTAATAGTAGTGATGCAAAAAAGAAGTCACGGGGACAAAAACCAAGAGCTCGTGATTCTGCCAGGAGCAGTATGTTTTCTGAGGGAAAAATAGAAATCCCTGACTTAGATGACGAACTGTTCTGGCAAACACCATTGGCAATCCCCTCTGACCTAGCCAGTGCCCCCATTCCAAGCACAAAAGAGTTTCTAGATGCTCCTGGCCGCGAGCGCTCATTTGATTCTGATAGCGACTCTTCTTTCAACTCGCAGTTTACCAAATTACAATCCAAAACAGGCCCGAAAACCCTTCCCGCAAGCAAATCTCTGACGACAATTTCGTCGACATCCTCGCCCATTCGTCATTCCCGGCACCGATCTATGTACAATATCGATTTTGATTACAAAAGCTTGGCATCCCCGACTCACAAACAGCACGGTCGCTCGAAGTCCAATGCGTGTGTTGGGGATTCTACTAATTCTTTTAGTGGCCTCGACTTCCTTAAGAAGCCGCAGCACATCAGAAATTCGAGTTTTCAAGGCCAACGGAGCCCCAGAAAACCACTCTCAAGAAAGCCACCACCGACAGAGGATTTTGAAAATTTGGACATCCGGGTGAATGAACCTCCAAAGAGAGTATCATATGCAGTCGATTTCAAATTTGGTGACTCTCCTTCTAGTACGACTCCGGACTTTCACATACAAGGACCTTCTCCCGACTACTATCATAGCTACAAATTATCGCCCAAGCCACGATCTAACGTGTCTTATACGCATTACACGCCAGGCGCGTCTGATACATCTAGCTCTCCATCTAGTAAGACTGGAAGACGCACAGAATCAACAGCTCCTACTGAGAATGACAACATTGTTATTGACTTGACCGAAGACAAATACGATATTTGTGTGATTAGCCGGAATGAATCTACTACGTCATATAAATCAACGATAGAGAAAACGAAGGATGGCAAAAATGTCGAGGTTGTGCTTGTGGAAGAAGATGAGGAATGTGACGATAGAGATGATCTACTGAGCATATACTCACGGTACATGACAAATTGGGAGGACAGAAATCGATCCCGTTATCCAAGTGACCCAATAGTTGCGCCCAACATGGGTCTTGCCCGAAAGCCTTCCACTCATTCCGAAACTTCGGAAGCGAGCGATGGCCTGGGACTTAGCTGGGCTGCATCCTCCGAGTCTAATTTTCAAGTGAAATCACTTGCATCGATTAGAAGACAACAGGGATACAAAATGAAGCCAGGGATGTTGAATGGGAAAGCGCCATCAGGGCCACTCAAGGGGAAATCCCCCCTTAGTAAGAATCTAGTGGGTCCTCGCCAAGATGGTTACTATGACTATGAGATAAATGACTCCTTTGATTTCAACTCGTATGTGGGCCAGAACATCCAATGATGTTCCCCTGCTACATATAAATAAAAATGTACATTTTAATTATTAATATACACCTTGGGTTCCGTTATAAACTAGACACAGAAGAGTGTCTTCTCCATAGCAGGCTATTAGACCGCTTCTTCGATCTTTGTTTTATGTTTATATCTGGCAAAGAATACTTTTGTTTACACAGACCTATGTAGCTTTTGATGTCTCATTTTCAGTAATAGGATCAAGGTTAACCGGTGGAGTCAACTTGTTCGGTTTGAAAGCCGAGACATTCAATTGCTGCTTCAAAGGAATTTCGTCTTCCTCAAAAACATCCTCATCACCCTCGCTGATGTTCTCGTCGTTAAATGATATCGCCGATCTTAATGAGCCAAATCTTGTTGGGGTTCGATTTTTGGTGGGTTCCTCTCGATCAAGACTTTTGGACCTGTAGAATGTGACCGTTTTGTTTGGGAGTTGTATTTTCTTCTCGTGAAAACTATGGTCCTGGACCAATTTCTTTGGCTTTTTGTTATATGAATTAGTTCTCAAAAACCCAGAACCATCTTGCCTATTTTGTTCCTTTTCGACATTTTCTTCATCATTAAAGTCGAAATTCTCTGGTAACAAATTGATTTCATCAAGAAGATCTTCGTCTAGGGTATAGTTGGGCCCGTCTGCAATAGCATCTTCTGAACTGGGATAGTGCCCTGTTTCACTTTTACCAAACGAATCTTCATTGCTAAACCAAGAGTACCTCTTCTTTTTTTGCTTAGGCACCATTTCCGGTAAATCCTTTTGGGATTCTTGGGTTTGGCTTTCTTGGGGCAAACTCAGATTATTACTTCCCAAAATCGAAAGTGTGGCTAACATGTCTGCGACTGACAGGCGATTCGCCCCGCTTTTCTTCTCTAGTCTATTGAAGAGATCGTTTTGTGGTTGGTTTTTCCTCTCGTCCACATTGCCTCCAGATTCCAGGACATGTGTTTCCGTGACATAATTTCTCGAGCCAAATTCCAATTTTTTCAACATATCCATCATGTTAGAAACAGAATGTCTATGTCCAGATGTGTTTGATTGATCTGTGGTAATTTCTATACCTAGCCCCAAATCCATTTTGCTACTCGGCTTATTGAATTCTGAATCAGCAGGCACATAGTCCTGTGTTCTATTCTCTTCGTATAGGGATTCCAGACTACCCATTGGCAGGCCGGCTTCCAAATACGTATCTAGAAAATCATCTGCATACTCTGGAGATTTCAACGCTGAAAGTTGAAGGTTATCGTCATTAGTATCAAGTATGTTTGAGCGCCCTCCTGCAGAGCTACCAGCGCTCGAAAGAGGGTGTAAATTGTAGTTTACGGGCGTTTCTCCCACCTCGCTTGATATGGGAATTTCCAAGATAGAACATCTGTCAGATAAGAAGTCCTCGTACCGGTTAGTACTCTGGGCGAATTCATCATCCAAATCCCCGTCCTCGCTCATGCCATTATTCTCGAAGTCGTAATCGGAGAGATCTTCTGCCTCAAAGCCCAAGTCTTCAACGTTAAAATAAGTCTTGGAATTTTCAACTTCGTTGTTATCATTGGTAGTTTTAGTTTTGTAATATTTGACAGATGTGTTTCTGCCCCCTCTAATATCTTTCACAAACGAAAACTGCGATGATGTATCTGAGTCTTTCAGGTCCTCGTCAGCTTCATAAGACGCTTCCGTGTCTATCTTTTTAGAGGGACCAGCTTTTGTTTTACTGGAAGATGCCGGAAAGTTGTTCCCAGATGTTGAGATTGAGGGATCGGATGTATGGAGAGGAATGATCGGCATTTCAGTCGGGCTTTTGGCGTCTGCTCGCAGATCAAGTGATACAGATGAGTGGTGGTGAGACTTCTGGTCATTTAAAGAGCACCAGTCAAGCTTAGAGTTTTGAGGTGACTTTTGCAACTTCTGTGAACCATCTAGCAGGTGCAGTGACAGAGAAGCCAATAAAGTAAGGCCCTGAGAGGTGGAGTGATCTGAGCTGTGCAGTTCAGTAAGGACATTTGTATCATTTCCTGTCTTTGCAAATGAATTCTGTCCTATTTGAGGTGCTTTATCGCCGTTTACCATTGATTGAAGCGTTTCTGTGGTGGATGGGGCCGTGGTTCTTGGATGATGTCCAAACATCTTTTTTATGGGAGACAAGAGCTTCTTGGGAGAACTTTTCGACAGCAGGTTAAGGCCAGGGCCATTGTTTGGAGAATATTTCTTTACCAGCTGTGCCACACGCGGGGAACCATTAGATTTAAGCACGGGAGTTTTGATTTGGGGGGTTTCTAACGAAGAATTCTGTGTATCGGATACAGAAGAATCCGTGCGTTTATGGGACTTCAATATTGACCGCATTGTGGACTCCTAGGATTTTACAAGAAAAGTCCTGAGAAAATATTGGCCACTTAATTTTTTGTCTTGATGACTGCTGCTACTAGTGGAGTGACATAGATTTCAAGGCTTTGGGGGAAATTGTTATTGGGATCAATAACTCCACACGCAGCGTGTCTGAAGTGCGCGAGACGATTTCGTCGTACGCGGTATCGCGGCCAGAGATACCTGAAACACCGACCACACATACAATAGTTGAAGGTTATTCTCTTTTCTTAAATATAAATTCTTAACTATTAATGCCCAGTGAATGTATCCTTGAGTTAGTATTATCTGAGCTCCTGTTTGTAGCTCGGTATGTTTAAATATTCAAAGATACTGTGTGGGAGGAGTACATCTAAACAATCGATTCGGAGGCACTCTTCCGCATAAGGAATGCCAAATACCCCAAATAAGGTATATTTAGAACTTGAGCCCCGTTTAATTCTCTCTCGTCTTTGTCTTAATGTAGGAAAGAATTATCACCTAAAAATAAAAAGTTGATCCAAGAAGAGCAACATCCATCTGAAGTAAAACTAATGTGTTGGCTCTTTTGAAATATTAGACGGTATGCACTGATTGAAGCGTGCGTGGATAACATATAGCTGTAAGACTACTTGCTGAATATGATAACAATCTAAAAGAAGGGCGACGACCTAGCACACATACTACATAAAAAAGAAGCAGTGAAAATCCCTTAAAATTGAAAAGTCACATTAAGAATAAAGCTTCAAAAACCCTCTAGTTTTCTTCCGGGAAACTTCTAGCTCTGATTATTTCCTGACTGATTGCAGCGACTCAACGAGACTGCAAGAGATTGAAAGGCGTGCAACCTTCTTGCAACCGCACCGCACTGCACCGTAATGCACCAGACCCAGAAGTCCTAAGGGTTCATGCCCTAACCTCAAGAAGTGCGCACGTGCGAGGATAACCCCTCATCGGCCACACGAACAGTCGGCCGCCTGCACACTCACGCGGTTCAGGCGAAAAAAATTCCTACTGGCACAGGTGAATTTTTTCGTTTTCCCTTTCTCCTATCTAGAACTGTTTGACGTCAAATAACAAGAATTCAATATGTTGATTCCAAAGGAAGACAGAAAAAAGATTCACCAATACCTCTTCCAAGGTATGTAACTATCGCCATTCCCGTACCCCCAGCACTGTCCGAACCAATGCCAATATCGCCAATTCTTGCATTCTTGTCCGACCCTCATTAAAATACCTATTCCAGTGATAATTCCCAGATACCATATGAACATCAATAAAACTACGATATGCATCGATGCAAGAAGCCTGAAATGCCGAATAAAAAAGAATCTAAATGATGAACGTATACATTCCAACCGATATTGCCCTTGCATATGAATTTTGACATCAGTGCTGGATTTCTTGAAAATGAAATACTAACAATTAACAGAGGGTGTTGTTGTCGCAAAGAAGGACTTCGACCAACCAGCCCACGAGGAGATTCCTACCAGAAACTTGTACGTCATTAAGGCCTTGCAATCCTTGACCTCTAAGGGTTACGTCAAGACCCAGTTCTCTTGGCAATACTACTACTACACCTTGACCGACGAAGGTGTGGACTTCCTTAGACAAGAGTTGAACATCCCAGAGGGAATCTTGCCAATGACCAGATTGAAGGGTGCCCCAGCTCAAAGACAAAGACCTGTCTCCAGAGACAACCAAAGAAGATTCGGCGGTGACTCTTACAGAAGAAGAGCCAGAGATTAAGTTATTCCCGCTTTCCTTATAGTGGTTTAATTTATGAATGTATACGTACCTTCTTAATAAAGAAATAGTTGAACGATGTTGAGCATATGCATTCGTGCAAGGAACCCAGACGTAGTGGCTGACCCTCTAAGCCAGAATGGAGAAATTATTTCTTGGTGCTCCTTCCATTTATTTGATTGACCGAGTTACCCACTTCTCTTACTGAGTTGTTATAAACCAGAAATTTCTGTTATCAACGTGATCATGACATGTAGAACTTCCACGTTTGGAAACTCACTTGCTCCCGCATTTCCAGCAGAACATTTTACGAGTGCGCTAAATCTACGTTTTGAGACGCATTGGGACCATGCCAAGATACAACGCCAGTAGACCATGCAAAGGATTGTTCTAGCCCCTCAACTCAATCAGGGACGTTTCTCAGACTGCCTCTGTTAAATAGGAAACCACGCATGATTGCCTTGGCTATCTTGGAGTTCTTTCTGTAAGTGCGTCTCTGTAAGTCCGACCCATGCCCTATTCAACCTACTCCTACGAAAAATACCACAACCCCTTGTAATCCAAGCTAAGAATGTAGACCGTTGATACGGTGTCCTTGCTCTAAACCCAACATTAGTCTCTTCAAATAGAGACATGGTCATGACTGCAACTCGACAAGCCATTTTGCTCTGCGGAATCCAAACCAACTGATCATGTAAAAGAAGTAAGAATCCACAAAGAGTGTACGAAATAAAGACAAAAAACCGAATCCAGGCTCTGCTAAAGGAAAACATAATTTAAAGAAATACACTCGTTCACAGAAAGAAATAAATCGGTGATAATATTGGGACATAAAAAGAAATACGAAAACAAACAAAAAAAAAAGAAAGAAAGAAACCAAACAAAAAGAAACCAAAATCTGGCGTTTCTTTTATTTTGATTTCGACAAGTTCACCGTGCCCGAATCTCCTATCCACATATTCCAGATATTCCCGATTGGGCCGTGTAGCGCTCGTGCCTTAAGAAAAGCACCACACCATTTCGCACCCGGCTCGCGCGCCGCGCAATGACCGTCATGCACGACTCCAGCTCAGATGTTGGCACACCTAAACTCCTTCAAGATTTACCCTACCACCACAAACGACCCAACGGTAGAGGCATATACAGAAAGATGAACTCGGACGATTTACCCGTATATCCCACGCCGCAACAGGCTACCTACAAAATTCCACAACAGGCACCAGTGACCCTGCGCAGATCTACGAAACCACAACACTACCAGCCCGCACAGGCCCCATCTTCTTCCCATAATCACGCGGCTGCTCTGAATGGATATAACACACACGTACCAGCCCAGGACTATAATTACCAACCTTCTAGAATGTACCAGGCTCCTCCAGCTCAACAAAACGGACAATATTATGCACCACAACACACGGTGCCACCGTCGGCGCCAGTGGCTACGCCGCAGTATGTGCACCCAAACAACGGGCACCAAGGTAATGGCTATCAAAACAACAGCTATCAAACTCTAACTCCACAGTCGCAACATCCGCCGCAACAATCTCCGCCACCACCTCCTCAACAACAACACCGTGTGGCATCGACGCCGCAACAATACTATCCAAACGGGCCGCCCCCCTCGCAGATTCAGGGATCAACTGCGCCGCGAGTTGCTTCCGCTGCTGCACACTATGGCCCGACATCACAAACTACTGCATTTCACCAGAGCTACCAGAACCAGCAACCAGTTCCACAGACTCAGACTGGCTCGAGGAATACAACGTACTCTGGACAGCAGTATTCTCACCCGCCGGTTCAAGCACTGCTGCCACCACCTGTTCAGTCCCCAGTAACACCACAGGTATCATCTGGGCATGGACATGTCCCCACCAAGAAACCGCCACCGAGCCTAAACACTAGACAAAGGGAATCTGTGGATGAACCTCCAAAACCTTCCAGCAAACACAGGCTCGAGGTGGAGCTTCGAACCACCTTTGACAGAGTTGACACAAACCGTTCGGGCAAGATCTCCGCTAAGGAACTTTCCGCGGCCTTGGTCAACTTTGATAATACAGGCTTTCAGAACTCTACTGTGCGTTTGATGATCAAGCTATTCTCCTGTCCCTCGGGGATTTCTTCCGGTTTAAACTTTGAACAGTTTGTCTCTTTATGGAAGTACTTGACTGCCTACAAGAAATTGTTCGTGGCTGCGGACGTCAACAATTCGGGAGACATTTCATTTGGAGAGTTCCAAAGGATCATTGAACAGATCGGGTACAAATTAAATGTTGACTTGGTGCTACATTTATTTCAGAAGTTTGCTAATAAGGAGTCGCTTGATGACGGATCTGTGGCTGTGGGCAAACTCAAGTTTGATGCCTTCATTGAGCTTTTGGTGTACTTACGCAAACTAACGGACATTTTCAAGCAGTATGACAAACAGCTCACGGGAGTTGCTACTATTGACTACCTGGACTTTTTGTTGGAAATAAGCAACTTGACTTGAACCCCGAAACACGCCACCAGTCAGATCACCTAGACCAATATATATCATGAGAATACCTCAACTCGAAATAATACCCCTTGATTTATTGTTAATTTTTTTTTGTTATTTTTTTTTTTTTGCTTATTTGTTTATCTCTGTCTAATTTTTTTTCTTTTTTTCCTCTTCTTTTCTTGGTATTCCGGACATCCTGCTATCGCTATATTATGTGCTCTGCACGTAATCGGATTTGATACTGAGTCATTCAGATCGCGATAAAGTCAGCAGCGAATCTGGTGAAATTTTAAGATCGCAACTCCACAGAAAACGGGATATACATACACATTAATGTTTTCACGAGTTCTGCGTTTGCAGTCGCTATCAAGGCTGGCCCGTGTGGCAAAGTCTCCACTTTTGGCCAGAAAACAGTCTTCTCTTGCTGAAAAATACCCAGAACTCTCGGAGACCGACTTCACCAGTGCTGGTGACCCCAACTACCTCAAGTTGATCCTCACTTCGAGAGTCTACGATGTAGTTGACAACGCAGGTTCCCCCCTCACACATGCGGTCAACCTCTCGCACAAGTGTAATGCCAAAGTCCACTTGAAAAGAGAGGACTTGTTGCCTGTTTTCTCCTTTAAATTGCGTGGAGCCTACAACATGATCGCCAAATTGCATGCAACCACTCCCCTTAACGGAGTCATCGCCTGTTCTGCAGGAAACCATGCCCAAGGTGTGGCTTTCTCTGCTGCTAAGCTCAAGATCCCTTCCACTATTGTCATGCCGACGGCCACTCCCTCGATCAAATATTCGAATGTCAGTAGGCTAGGATCTCAGGTGGTGTTGTATGGTGACGACTTCGACTCTGCTAAGCAAGAATGCGCCCGTTTGAGTAGTTTGGATAACTTAACTGATATTCCTCCATTTGACCACCCTTACGTCATCGCGGGACAAGGAACAGTGGCGTTGGAGTTGACCAGGCAATTAATCCTCGATGACTTGGATGCGGTTTTCATCCCAGTCGGAGGTGGTGGTTTGATCTCCGGTGTAGCAGCTTATCTCAAGCAAGTGGCTCCTCATGTCAAAATCATCGGTGTGGAGACTTTCGATGCTGATGCCTTGTACCAATCTTTGAAATCCAAAGAAAGAGTGCGCCTTAACCAGGTTGGTGTATTCGCTGATGGAACTGCTGTTAAAATTCTTGGAGAGGAGACTTGGAGAATCTGCCACCAATATGTTGATGAGGTCGTCAGAGTGACTACCGATGAAACATGTGCTGCTATTAAAGATATCTTCGAAGATACCCGACTGATCGTCGAGCCCTCGGGTGCTCTTGGAGTTGCTGGTATGAAGAAATATATCAAGCAAACCAAAAAGGACCACCGCAACAAGACTTATATTCCTGTGTTATCTGGAGCTAACATGAACTTTGACAGATTAAGATTCGTGAGTGAAAGAGCTGTTTTGGGTGAGGGTAAGGAAGTTTCCTTTGTCGTGTCTATTCCTGAGAATCCTGGTGAATTTGCTAAACTTCAGCAGATCATCCACCCAAGAATGATCACCGAGTTTTCTTACAGATACACAGGCAATGATCCTGCCAACATTTATGTGTCTTTCAATGTTCTTAATAAGACTAAGGAAGTATCGTCGATCATTGAAACCATGACCAACGACGAGCACAACTACGAGGTGGTTGACATCTCTGACAATGAGCTTGCTAAGACACATGGCCGCTACTTGGTTGGTGGTAAATGTAATTCCTCTCATGTTACTAAGCGCGAGAAATTGTTCACCTTTGAATTCCCTGAAAGACCTGGTGCTTTGACCAAATTCTTGCAACAATTGAAAGACAACTGGGACATTACACTTTTCAACTACAGAAACCATGGTAATGATATTGGAAAAGTCTTGTGTGGATTTGTCATTCCAGAAGGCACACAAGAGTCTGAGTTTTATGATTTCTTGAACAATTTGGGCTACAAATACATCGATGAGACCCACAATGTCGTCTATCAGAAGTTCTTGATTTAAGAAGTCTCTGTAAATAATCAAACAATTTGCAAATAAAATTGCAAAGCACAATAAATAATAGAATATATAAATCCCCTATGCATCGTATCCCGTAATGTAGTATATTAATTTAAGCGTGTCCCGCACTCAACGATAGCTAGCATAGAATATCATATGTAAAAGAATTCATCAAAGTGGGTAATTGTTTTCTTCAACGCCTAATCAACTACGTAATTTCATATTAGGCAGGTTCTATTAAATACCTTATTTTGTGGTAAATGTGATGTTTATATACATGGGGACGTAGTTTTCTTTTTCGTTCCCGGATCAGTTTTATGATACCTTGTTCAACTGCGGTTTGGTCTAATCTGCCCTGCGCAAAAACGCCTGATATGCTTCATTATTGATAGTCACGCGTCCGGTGGCTTTCATTTGCTTTTTACCCTCCTTTTGTCTTTCTAGCAACTTCTTTCTTCTGGAAATATCGGCCGCATGCAATCTTTGTGTGACATCCTTTCTTCTGGCTTTAATCGTTTCTCTGGCAACCACCTTATTACCGACCTTCGCTTGGATTGCGACCTCAAAAAGCTGTGACTTTAGATATTCCCTAAATCTTGACACATATTCTCTACCTCTTGTCTGTACTTGGGATCTATGCATCACCTGTGATAAGGCGTCCTGAGCCTCACCACTTACACATAGTTCCATTTTCACCACATCAGACTTTTTGTAACCAGAGTCCTCGTAATCCAAAGATGCGTAACCTTTCGTGGCACCTTTAAGTTTTCCAAAGAAATCCTCAACTAATTGGGCCATTGGGATCTCATATTTAAGCAAAACCTGGCCTGTAGTGAGATATTCCATCTCTTTTTGAATTCCTCTATTGGCCTCACAAATGGACATCACAGTCCCCACATATTCATCGGGAATGGTCATGATAGCATCCACAAATGGCTCCATAAACATTTCGATATCATGAGATCTGTAATCTGAACCTGGAAATTCATCAGGGTTCGTCACTATTTTCTCTGTTCCATTCTTATATTTGATCTTGTAAGGCACGGTTGGTGCAGTTAAAATGATTTTTGCTCCGTACTCATTTTCCAAACGCTCTTTGAAAACTGAAGAGTGTAGAGATCCCAAGAAGCCCAATCTCCAACCAAGCCCTAGAGCAGAGGATGTCTCCTTTTCCAAGGTGACAGACCGATCATTCAATACCAAGTGCTCCATGTGGTCATTCATGACTTTGAACTCTCCTCCATCGGCAGGAAAAGCTCCCACAAAAACCATAGGTTTGGGTTCCTCAAACCCTGGGAGTGGCTGAAGACCAGCGCTATGCCCACTTTGGAAGAAGGTATCACCAATCATGGCTTCTTTTGGATTTTTCATTCCCGGAATGATATATCCAACTTGACCGGCTCTTATGTTGCTCATTGGTGTCTTGTCGGGGTACATGACTCCAACTTCCTTCACATCGTACTTCTTTTCAGTATGTGCCGAGAGCAATTTCATTCCTTTCTTGATTTTTCCATCCACGACGAAGACGAGCATTACCACGCCGACATATGGATCGTGCCAAGAATCAACAAGCAAAGCTTTCAAAGGTTTATCCGCATCTCCCATAGGAGGAGGAATATCCTGGATGATCTTGGGGATAATGTCCTTCACGTTAAGTCCGGTCTTGGCACTAACAGGTACACAATCTCTTGGATCCAACTCGAAGGTGGTTTCGACTTGCTCCATTGCCCGCGGAATATCAGCGGCATCTAAGTCAATTTTGTTGATAATAGGGATCAACTTAAGGCCCAAACTATACGCCAAATAGAAATTTGCTACCGTTTGTGCCTGGACACCCTGTGCTGCATCCACCAACAAAAGTGCTCCTCCGCAAGAGGCATAAGATCTGGAAACTTCTGCACGAAAATCAACGTGGCCAGGGGTATCCACAAGATGCAATAAGTAATCTTCGCCAGTTTTAGGATCCTGGTAAAACATGGTACAAGTTTGGGCCTTCACGGTAATGCCTCGCTCTCGTTCCACGTCCAACTTATCTAAGACTTGTTTGTTCGCATCTCCTGGTTTAATAACACCCGTTAGTTCTAGTAGTCTGTCTGATAAGGTGGATTTCCCATGATCGACATGGGCGACAATGCTGAAGTTTCGGTAGTTTTTCAATGGGATCTTTTCGATTCTTTCCTCGATGGCCTTTATGTGAGAATCTTTATCCAAAGTCACTCTTTTGTCCTGTAGAGCAACGGTTTTGTTCGCTGCGGCCAACAGTCGGAATCCTGTTGTAAAGCATCGACTTCTCGGAAGCCTCAGCAAGATCTGTCGAAAGCTCGGGGGCATAGTATACATCGATGTCTGGATCGGCACGTTCCTGATATTGTATTTTGAGCAAAATTTTGTTCGCACTGTATTTGCACCCAGAGCTTGACCTGTCTAACTGAAAATACTATCGGAAAACTTAACAGCCTTACTTACAAGAAAAACTTAACAACCTAATAGAATTGATTGAACTAAATATTCAAGAACATATTTGGCTGGTCTTTGTGTTATTTTATGAGCCCTTAGGGTTATTACGACAACTGTGAAGTCATTCTCAAACGTAGTGCGAAATATCGTAAGGTAAAATGAAAAGATCATCTTGCAACTCGTTGGTTGAAGATTTCTATTTATTGCAACTAAAGATACTTCGATACTAATGTCTATCTTTAAGCGTTTTCTTCCGCGAATTTCTGGACAAACTTAACCAATTTGTCAACGCTCTGCTCACTCACTGCGTTATAGAGAGAGGCTCTGATACCACCAACGGATCTGTGTCCCTTCAACCCTGTCAACTTCTCCTCTGCTGCTCCCTTCAAGAACTTTGATTCCAAGTCCTCATTTGGAAGGGTGAAGACAACATTCATCTTTGAACGAGAGCTTGCCTCCACTGGCAACTTATACAATTGAGGGTACTTCTCTAAGACACCGTACAAAGCACTTGCCTTCTGCTCGTTGATTTTTTGAATGGCATCAATTCCGCCATTTTCTAATAACTTCTCAGTCACTAATTTCAAAATGTGGCATGTGAAGATAGGAATGGTGTTGTAGGCGGAGTTGTTAGCTACAACAGTAGGGAATTGAAAGGCGATTGGGGTTAAAGGAATACCCAATGCTTTCAACTCATCATCAGTGCTTTGTTCAAGCAAGGACTTCTTGATGATATAAACGGTCAAACCGGCTAAGCCAACGTTTTTCTGTGCTCCAGCCATGATAAGACCATATTTAGACACATCGAGTTTCTTCGACAAAATATTAGACGACATGTCGGCAACCAACTCGACATTCTCGGGTAAGTATTCTGGGCCTGGAACATTGCTAAACTCATTTCCGTGTACGGTCTCGTTGTCACAAACATACAAGTATGCAGTGTTCTCCTTATCTATTGGGGCCCACTCAGTATACGAAGGAATGTTGTTGAATTTAGAAGCTTTCGTGTCAACGACAACGTCAACGTCAAAGCCCAATCTCTTGGCCTCCTCAACGGCCTTCTTGGACCAGCCTCCTGTCACGGCATAGGCAGCCTTTCCTTTCTTGCCTGTTCTCTTGGCGTAGTTGGCCATCAAGTTGTAGGCAACGGAAGCAAATCCCAAAGTTCCTCCACCTTGCATAAAGAAAACCTCATGAGTGTCGGGGATATCCAATAACTTGGCGAAGTTAGCCTTCGTATCATCGATGATTTTGATTGCAGTCTTGGAACGGTGAGAAATCTCACCGACACCCAAGTTTTCTCCATCGAAAGTCAACAAGTCCAAAGCGGCTTGTTTCAAAACATCGGATGGTAATAAAGCTGGTCCTGCTCCAAAATGATGGGGTTCCTCACGGTCTAATGTGCTCATTTCTGCTGATGAAGAAAGGATTGTAAATGGGCAGCAGTTATATAGTGCGCGAAATTAAAGACTGACTCACTTTACCGAGTCACTGAGCAAGAAATTAATAGAACGATTTTTTTTTTGGTTAAAAAAATAACTAAAGACATCTGCTTTTGTGTTTGAACTCCAACACTTTCTTAGTATGCATCTTTTGGAATCTTACATAGTAGAAAATTTTGGAAAAACTAATCCTAGTACTGAAACATTAATCTTCTAATTCTCAGGCTGGGCATTGAGTGATGAGAAGTCATCACATGGCCATTGGCAACACAACATCAGTCAGAAAGGAAGTCAGCTTGCTTCACTCCACTTATATAGTATACCACTTCGGCGTCATCTGTGTCATCGAGCATGCAGTGTATTACACACGCGTGATTATCGCACATAAAGAAGATAATGGTTTTGCAAGTACTAACAATTTTTGCTGCCATGCACCAATCTTTGAGATTAACTGTCACCTTCACATCATCGCCAGCATCGTCATTATCATAATTCACTCCATGGCTATCCTGAAAGGCAGCAGTCCTCAAACTGTCGGAATTCAAGTTCGAGGGCGGCTTCTGAATGTCGAGCTTATCGTTCCATCTAATACTGGTTCTACAGCTATCCGCCTCTTGTAGTACAAATTTCAATAGTCCGCCATTTTGTCGGCTCGCATGAATAGTAACCATTTCGTGTTCTGTTGAATTCTTGAATTTTTCAAGTCGCCGGTAAGTTGCAGAGAACTCGTTGGGAAGTCTCATCATGAGATCTATCCTTGGTAACACGGGTTCTTTCAATCTTTCGCCGCTCAGTTTCATTACTTTCACGGGAATCCTGAATGTGTGGCTGATCGTACTTGCATTTTCTGACACACCTGAGTAATATAGCGCTAGGTACGTTGCTTTTGAGTTACCTTCGCCGTCTTTCTTTTGGAGCCGTATACTTAAATCATGGCTGTTCGCTTTGTCAAAGTTTCGCAAAGCTTGAAGAAATAACTCGATGTTTATTTCAAGCAGTATCACGTTATCCCGAATGCTTTGGATTTCTATCTCCAGAAAAATGCTGTGCATGGGGAATTTACACCATATCTGTGGTTCCTGGGTCAATGAGGAACTGTTGATCAGGATAGCAAGAAGCTGTTCAGGACTGAACCGGAGTATAACCCGCTTTCGTAGACTGTTTATTTGAGAGAAGCATGACTTTAAAACATCTGTGCTTTTAGCCTGTAGCTTTAGCCTCATTGTTCTGAACTGGTATGTTTCCTGCCTTTTGTCATCACCTATAAGGTATGCGCGAGACGTGTGTTGGAAATATTCTTACTCCGGAAGATAGGCGGACAGTGCACTTAACAAGCCATACTAAATGCTAAACAGAAACAAAATATAAGGTTATATTTCTTGTGCTTTTTTTTCCTATTTGTGTGTATTGTACAATATTTAATAAGTTGAAGAGCTCTCATACTGCAAAATTCTAGATCTTCCTTTAATCAATCTCAGGGATTGCACGACAGCGATCATGAATCCGAATGTTTGAATTAAAACTTGCACTTGAAAGGATTCCTTTTATGTTAAGCTTGGCCTCTAGATTGATGTAATATCTTGAAAAATGCCAGGTGTTATTTTTGTGTATGCAGCTTTAAATGGAGCGCCCCTGATTTAGCCTTTTGGTCTACTCTTCACCCCTAAACCCTCAAAACAATAATAACAGAGTCTCCTCTCAAAAAGAGTTTGGCTATGAATCTTTCCTTGGAAGTGCTTTTAATGACTTTTCCCTTGCTGTTTCTCAACGTTTCTGTCCAAAGCTCCTTCACATCTTCAAGGATTAAATTGCAATGTCTGTCGAAGGCTTTCACCTTCGCGAGAAGCTTATGGTTATTTCGACAGTATATCATGACGGGGCTGCCTTCGTTCATGGCATTCTGAATAAGCGACATGGGACCATGCTTAAATTCAAACTCTTCAAGTTGCTGAAGCTCTACCTCCGTGAGCTCTGACCGCACACGATCTATTAGTTCACTGTTATTGTTAGTAGGTGTTGGTGGATCATAAAAGCTTAAGAAACTATTATACATACGCCATGTTTGTGAAAATTATAGGATAATGGACCTTCAGACAAGATGACTACGTGATAAGATTCTTTTGGACTCGCCATTTATGCGCACACAGGCGAACTCTACGCGAAGGCCCTTTGCGAAGTGGAACGGAACTGCATGATGGTTCAATAGTAGATTTGTCTCTAGAAATGTCTTGTCTGATTAAATTGCTTTATTTCCAAAGAGATAGTACAGCACTTCTCTTCGTATATATATTTCACTATATCTATGAATAGAAAAAATACCAGGATCACGTGTCGATTTTAGTTTAGCCCGAATATGAACTGCTTGATAAGTACTTGCTGAAGGCATACGCAGCTACATCGCACTCAAAGTGACTTTCTAAGACAAAAATTTCACTGATTAAATGCAATTTCGCCAGTATGATCATTTTCGTTCCCTGATATTTCTTTATACACGATTTGATCCGTTACCGAATGAATCATAGAGATCCCTTATAGCATTATGCGTTCCATACGTTATCTCTCAAACGGTTTTTGGTTGGTATGCAAGTGGTGCTGCTAGCTTGCATCCCCTTTTAACGATACTTTCAATACGGTCCTTCAATACTCGTGATGCGCAAACAACCTCCAAAGTGTTGAAATCAACTTTAGCCTCCGCTTTACCTATTTTGAGTTGGGCACCCTTTCCGTCGATATGAGTGATTGAGTCACCAAATTGGGCTTTTAACAAGGTTGAAATTCTGTGGATTCTGGTTCCGATATCAAAGTTTCCGTGCGCCTTCTTAGTTCCTTGTTCTTCTGCTAGTTCTTCTGTAGGTTCTTCTTTCACGTGGCTGTGTTTGTGTTCATGTGAATGCGAGTGCGAGTGTGAACACGATTTAGAAGTGAGCTTGACGGAGGCAGGTGATGAGTCCACATTATAAAGAATAGCTACCACGCTATCCGCTAATGAGTCTGCCATCGCATTGTTGTTTATCCATTCAACAGTAATATAGAGTCCGTCGGACTCTTTAGACTTGTCTGCCGTAATGTATATCATATCCATGATCAAGCACTCCCAGGTATCTTCAGAATCATCAATAACGTTGATATATCCAAACATTTGCTCAAGATGCCATGTGACTAATGATACACTCGCTTCAATTTTCAATTTGATGTTTGATTTAACAACAGAAGTTGTGAGTTGTGTGAATTCATGAAGATCGTCCAATTGTAGTAAGTTTAAGTCGAAGTCTTTGGAGATCAAAACACCCGACACAACAATACCAGAATTTACAAGCTTGTCTTCAACTTTTTCAGTAGCTTTTTTATCCTGGACTTTCTCCAATGATATGTCACCTTTCTGGTTGGAAGTTTCTGGGGTCTTTTCTATTCCCATCTTGACATCTTCTCCTTCTTTTTCGACCCCGTCTTCATCGTGTATCTCTTTAATCTTATTTTTATTCAACTGCTTCCCCATAAACTCTTTTATGAGTTTTGATTCAGCTTCTGCGAGTGAACCGACAACCTTAGCGATCTTGGCGCTTGTGATTCCGATTTGAAGATCCTCGCAATTTCTTGGATTGAAAACTCTCACTTCCTCTTCTGTTCCTTTTCTTGAAGAGTACCTACTCAACAAAGCAGATTTCAATCTACCCATCGGATTACTGTCACCATGAACTAAAATAATCTTTTTAGGGGCGACCTCCTCAATGAATCCGGCGTTTTGTTGGAAATCAACATGAGCAGCGAATGAGATCTCATCCACAGAAAGTCTACGTGGAATTGAAACATCTGGATTAGAAATAGATGGGATAGCATGAGGCTCTGTAAGGATCTCTTTTGCCATTGTTCCCTCGACGGCATATCCCGTCATTATAACTGCATTCTTGGGGTCTGGTGCCCATCTTTCGAGAAGCTGACGAGAAACACCACTCTGCAACATACCCGGTGAAGCGACGACCACACAGGGACCCATGTCATAAACTTTGTCAATACTCCTGATGGATTTGATAAATTTGAATTGAAAGGGGTTCGATTTGGCTGATGAAGATGCACTGAGTCTGATTTTTTCGTTCATGATGCTGGTATATGTTTGGTAAACAGCCATACATTTTCTGGCAAGGTCAGATGCATAATATATATTTACAGATTGGATGTCTTCATTCATAGACCAGTATTCTTCTAGGATCAATAAAAGCTCTTGAGCTCTTCCCAAAGCAAACACAGGCATTAAAACACGGCCACCCTTCAAGATTGTCGAGTGTATATTTTTCATCATTCTGCTCTCCTTTTCTAGTCTTGGCTCGTGAGTTGCCGTTCCAAAGGTAGACTCTGTGATGAGGATATCTGGTCTAGTGGGAGGCACCTCGGCCACTTTCAAGTGACGATCTTCCTCCCTAGAATAGTCACCAGTGAACAAGACTTTGACACCTCCAATTTCAAGAAAGTACATGCAAGCACCCAAGACATGACCAGCATGGTATGCAGTGAACCTTATTCCGTCGACCTCAATCGTAGAGTGGTAATCAATGGTCTCGATTTTTTCAAAGGAGCTCATCAAATCTTCGTTCGTATACAAGTTAGCAGATCCACCACCGTTCTGCAGTGAGTTGTCCATTTGGCGGGCTTCGTCGCCGCCTCCTGCCATGGACGTGACACGCACGAAATCTGATAGTAACCATCTGTAAATTGCCTTTGTTGCATGAGTCATGAAGACACGGCCTTTAAAGTTCGTCTGTTGCATAACATAAGGTAATGAAGCGGCATGGTCTAAGTGGAAGTGACTGATCAACAAAATATCGACTTTTGACAAATCGTACTCGTCAAAAAAGGGCAAGGAGTTCATGCCACTAAGTCCGGGATGAACACCAGAGTCCAACATAATGACCTTGTTTTTATACTCAATAATGTGACAAGAACGGCCAACCTCGTTGCACCCTCCCAATCCGAAGAAACGGAAGTTGTCCGAATCATCAGATGCTGGATTATCTCTTGTCATTTCCTAATGTGTGGTGGAGAAGTTTCGAGTAGCCCAAAAACAATTTTGAGATGTGAGCGCGCATATGTATGAGGTTAGTGATTTTCACTGCAGGCCCCAGAAAAAAAGGCGAGAGCTCAGCGAAAGACGAGACACAGCTAATAAAAAGTGTACTATTACTCGATAGAGGAGTTATAGACTTTGAAATTGGAAGAAACTTTCACTTCTTAGCTATTTCTCTCATAATTGATCCAAGAATTGAATTTGTCTTAAATTCAGCTACGGAAAAAAATCGAATGAATGTATAACCCACGTCGTATACAGACGGAACCTCTATATCTGTGATGACTGTATATAGTGTTTAATAATTCAATTATAAATATCTATGCTACTTTGATCTAGTTGTAATTTCGAGCCTGGTCTTTCCAGGTCGTGAATTATTATTTTTTTTTAGTTTTATTCTAAACACGTATTTATCAATGGCCGTCCATCTTCATTCAACAAAAAACCTCCCAGAGGTGGACATGGCTCAGAAATTGATTAGCGTTTACTTGGAAAGAGAACCACCGTAACAAGTCTCGTTTTGCTTCTTTCTCAAGTCGAAAACGTTCAAGACGGCCTCGGCGGCCTTAACACCGGAAAGAGCCATGGCACCGAAAGTTGGGCCCATTCTGTTGCTTCCATCGACCTCAGCAAGCTCCATACCGGCAATGACCAAACCTGGGGCAACCTCTCTGGTACCCTTAACAATGGCATCCTCGGCCTTGTTCATGTCAAGACCTCTCATACCACCCAAGACGAATGGATCGTTCTTGATAACAGGTCCCAAGCTTTGCAATCTCTTGGCAGAGAAGGCACCGAATGGACCATCGTGACCAGTGGTGGAAAGAATAACATTAGCGTTAATGGTGTTTGGGTCCATACAAGATTGCGTGTCGTGGTTCAAGGCAACCAAAGTCCAGTTAGTGACCACACCAGCAATACGCAATTCACCGGTAGTCTCGTCACGACGAGTGATCAAGTCCTCAACGGCAGTAGCGTTAAACAATTTCACGTTTGGGAAGTTCAAGACCTTCGACATCAAGGTAGACATGAACAAAGCAGCGTGCTTAACGACGACGTAGTCACCCTCGTCCTCGTAAGCAACCTCAATCTCATCCAAGAACAATTGGGCTGGCTTTCTCAAGACCATGGCCGAGAACAATTGGCCACCCAACCAACAACCTCCACCTGGAGAAACAGAGGCCTCAATGATAGCGATTTTGAGGTCTGGTCTGTTCTTAGCCAACACATAAGCGGCAGACAAACCAGCACTTCCAGCACCAACAATGACAACATCAGACTCAGTGTACTTGTCCAAGTCAGAGAAGTATCTCTTGGTCATGGCTCTAGAAACAGTCGACTCTCTGATTGGGGCAAACTTGAAGTTCTCCCAGTCGGCAAAGTTGACTTCGGTGTTCTGGACATCCGTTTGGAGACGAAGGATCAGCTCCTCAGCTGGAGCAGTAGTAGTGTGCGAGTTGTAAACCATGGTTGGTGGAGTCATTTTGTATGTTATTTGAGTTGATTAACAAATTTGGTCTATGTGAAATTCTTACTGTCTTATATACTATTCCAAGTAGACGCATAACCTCCGGTTTCTCCGGGGTCGGATCAATGTCTCCCTTTATGGGCAAAAAAAACCGCAGTTACAGGCCTTGTAACTGCATTATCCATGGGTCAACTGAGGTTTTGAAGACCGGCATGCGCATAAATAAAATGATGTTTCCAAGTGAACTCAAGCAATATTGGACCATTTTAGTTGAAACTTTGAGGGCGAGATTGAGTATTTTATTCGATGATAAATCAGGTATGTTTTTTTTTTTCAGATCTATTGTGGCTCCTTTTTGTGGCTCAGATCAAAATTCCCTAACGGTTATCACTCCTCTCGGTTGCAGATGGGCTGCAGATAACAACCCCCCATAATTCCGGCATGGGACCTGTCTCGCGCTCGAAATGCCATTTTACTCGACAAGAAGGCTCATTTCCAGGCATTAAAGCCGCATTTGATAGACTTGTAGGCGCATATTCCCTTCCAATGACAAAGATGACAAAGCACATCAAGAAAACTGCCTGCTTTTCTCATTGAAACTTTTGAAGTACCTTTTTCTGAAACTTGTTACGTTTTTCTCGAGCATTCCATTACTCGTCACACCCTGATAGTTTTCATCCCGCTTCACATACACCACCAATCTTCTGGACCATTTGTTGAATTCCTGCTCCAACGCGTACAAATGTTCCAATTTTTGGTGTTGCGGAATATGATGCTCTACGAACTCATCATTCGCAGTTGGCATCCAGAAGGCTAATCTTCCCCCGACGGGGAGTCTCTCTGCTGCAAAATTAAGTAAATCTTCAAGCAAATTTGCAAGCTCGTACGGTTTTTTGGGAGCAATGAAATCTCTTCTAAAGTGGCCCAATTCACCCTCTACTACATTATTTTCTCTTCCTGCAGCTTTTTCTGGGTTCTTGGCCCCGCACACTTTGAGCCCTTCTCTCACCCCGTAAGGAGGATCGCAGACGATAGAATCTATTACTAGATCTGATCTGAATGCATTGTTCGTGAAGTCCATCACAAATGTATCCATGAACTGGGAGGTTGTCCCGTATTGTTTGAAATTGCTTTTCAAATTGCACTGTTTACTTTTTCCTCGGATAGAACGTGGATCAATATCAGTTCCCACAGGATACGCACCAAAATATGCGCCTGCAACAAGAAAAGAGCCTGTACCCGTAAATGGATCGTAAATGATTCTACCTGGCATCACTTGTCCTATATTACAACTAATGAGCGAGAGCTCTGCCTCAAAAGAAGTGGTACCAATATACTTTCTTTTCTTGAGATCGTAGGTTTCCACTGCACCCGCAGATCTAGCACTAAGTTGTACTTCTCTTCCGAACCAGAGGTAGTTTGGTTTGTCAGCTTTTTCCATACCGCTCACAAAATATTGCTCAAGAACAGCGAAAACGGATTCTGGATTTTTTAATCTGATTTTTCCTTCAAATCCCAAATACTTGAAGGTCTCGATAGTGTTGACTTTTTCTTCGGCAGTTTTGTTTCCCATAAAGCTGATAAAGTCAAACCTGAATGTATTCTTTTTGTACGTTTCAAATCTTTCCGAAGACTTCTTTTGAATATCTTCGTGTAAAGAATCCAAGTCTTCGCCCTTGCCCCAGAGTTCGTATATGCCTTTGGCTAGGATGGACCGTTTGATGAGGTTTTGGGCTTGCTCATCGCTTTCAAGGTTGACAATCATGAAAGGGACCTTCTCATTGTGGCCACTAAGGTCGACTTCCACCCCAAACATGTCTGCAAGAGACTCCAACTCAGGAATCCTGAAGCTAGGGAAGGAATGGGCAAAGCTTATAATATATTGCTTCATATCAGGCCGGATATAATGGTGCTGGTTGATGAGTAGGATTTGGGTGTGAAAAGAAGAGCGCACCCGAACGATGAGATGGGAATATGCAGAGCGTGGAAGACCGGTGGGTGCAAAACTTGATTTTCTTCTATAATTTAAGAAATAGTTTCATTGATTGTATCTAAAATAGCTTTGGCGAAAATTATAATACTTGAATCTCTATAATAATAGACTTATCATGTTCTTAGGTCTATTTTGGATTTTTGTGACGAGTTTGTAAATAAGGAATATTCCAATTATCCTTCGCAGTATTTGTTAGTGCAGAAGATTTTTCCGAGAAACAATATAAATTAAGCTGTCAGATATTTCTATGGTAATTCTCTGTCCCACTTTAATGATACTATAAATTTTACAAAACTTTTGCCAACAATTTAAATCCAAAACCTTTTAAGTTTTTAGAAACCTTTTAAACCGAATTTAAACAAGGGCACTAGACTCGAGCTGAGGCCTATCGACCTATTCTCTATTGCTATTGACATAAACAGCATTCGTAGTTTTCAATTTTTTTTCTTCTGTATCTATATTGAATTTTGTTTTCACCTATCTTAACTAGAATATAAGGGACTGAAGCTTTATATCACATCCGATGACGCCTCAGGAGAACACATTGTTTTGAGTGTCGCATTCTCTTAAGAAAAAAAAAAACCCTATAATGCATTACTTTATATACATTTTTTAAAGAAACAAATCTTATTACAGGACATCTCTATCTTGGCTTAAAAATCTATAAAGAAAACAGACGAGCAATAAAATTGGGTTGGAAGGAAATGCATGTGTTTCGTCATACTGTCCTTGGCTATGTCGTCAGGCTTGTTGTTCAAACCAGCGTAAAAACGCGTAACGTATTTACGGATTTCCACACCGTAATAGTGAAATCAACGTAAAATCAATATTATGCCACTTTTACGCTGGTTTGAACATTATTGCCTCAAATCTTTCGGTTATTACATAAAAGCCCAAAATATCAAGCAGTGTATTATCCTAACTTAACGATAGTACCATGAAGAAACAAATCCGTTACCACCGAGGTAAATTAAAATTTCCGGGCTTCATCCATAGTGGATCGTTTTCGCAGACGAAGATGGCAGTGGCGATTGATCAAGCTTGTAAGGATTCGAATAGTTTCTAAGGTGAACACGAAGAATACAGATACCAGAGAATGTGATATGAGATTCTTCAACACTGAAAATTTTGAATTATCGATAAGATTTTATTACCTCTAGACTCTATTTATGGTACCAGCAGGATGTTAGTGGAACCTGTTCAGCTTTAATACCTCTTCTTAAGTTCCTAATGCAAACGATTATTCATCAGTTATTCACGAAACATCTA
Source organism: Metschnikowia gruessii (assembly GCA_030563445.1). Taxonomy (NCBI): domain Eukaryota; kingdom Fungi; phylum Ascomycota; class Pichiomycetes; order Serinales; family Metschnikowiaceae; genus Metschnikowia; species Metschnikowia gruessii. Next base: position 55,186 of record JAJMIV010000019.1, read on the forward strand.
CAAAGCCTTAGGCTGGTTCAAATTAAGCGAGCCTTTATTAAGTAATATTTACTTACTGTAGTAATTATTCAATCATTTTCACCCGAAAGTTTGATATGGTAAAACATTTGGATTGGTCATGTCTTTGGGGAGTAATTAATACGTCCTTGGTTAAGTACTTATCTATCGATCTCTACTTCGGCCCCACTTGAAGAGCTCAACAAGGTTCTGCTCACAACGCCATGTATTTTTTTATAGCGTAATAACGCGTAATAACGGCGTTATTACTCCGGGTGCCGACGTAATCGTATTGTAAAATAATTATGACGTTACGTTACGCACTTTGAGCAACACTGCGTCAGTTCATCCAGTCTGCTGATTTGGGTAGTCGTGTATATAATTGGTGCGCGACTATCCCGTTGAATTATTTATCTGGCGAAAAAAAATGCAAAGATGTATCAATGTAACTAAGTAAGGATTAGGGGATTCTTCGCTATAGATTTCTACATTAGCAAAAACAGACCATTTAAAAGTCAAAAAAGAAACTCCGATACCGGGAGTTGAACCCGGGTTTGCTCGGTGAAAGCGAACCGTGCTAACCGTTACACTATATCGGAAATTGGATGTTTTACTTCTTTGCGCATAAATATTATTGGCTGTGACAAACATCTATCACGTGCTTATTATCACGTGACCCAATGTCATGACCAATACTGTTGTTTCAGTCAATTTCCTTGGCAGTTAAATCAGAGCACCTTAAAGATAACCTTTCTAGGCCAGCAAGTCAGTGTATTTATTAAGCAAAAAAAACATTCTTTTTTTTTTTAAAAAAAGAAACAAATATTACAGGATGCCACTATCTAGTGCCCGAAAAATATATATTTCACCCACAAGTGTCGTCCTCCCTAGCGCCCGATTCAAAAAAGAAAAAAAAGCCTATCCAATAACACTGTTGTATGCTTCCCGATGCCTGACCAGATAAACTCTACGTACGACTTTGGCAAACCAATTGAGATTTCTTACGTTTCCAAAATATGTCTTCACCGGGGCTAACATCTCGCGTAGATTCACTGGTTGGCGAAAACCAATTCGCTGCCACCAGAAATTGGTACACTCACACTCATCTTTAAAAAGAGGTGGGCAAAAATCCCCTTACGATCCACCATCACAAGGCATAGGTGACATGGGATTTCTCTCCCTCCGTTTTTGCTATCATTGATGGGTACATACGACCCATAATTAAATAGATGGATGGCTGCGAAGTCGTATCTGGCCAACCATTCATGTTTGTAAAGTTTTTTCAAAAAATTTTCTCCAGCGCTTCAGCCTATTCAACCGGGAGGGTTTTCCGAAATCTGTCCGGAAGTGAGCAGGGTGAAGTGCCTCTTGCTTCTTTTTGCTGAGTGATCGAAAGACACTAGGATGTATATCGCTTACCTCACTCGGGGTTATAGGCCAATAATTCTGATGAGCCTCAGCCCTCAACTGTCGACTCACATAATTATGAAGCATTGTACAAGCTTAATTGGTACGTCGAGACAGTCTACGGAGTTTATTGCTCCAATTGGGGGCATAGTCCTTCAGCCTTTAATGCATAGGCAGTTGGGCAATGACATGTTGACAGTACGGCAGGTTTTTCTCTATAGAATATATATATTTTTAGGGCACTAGTGGCATCCTGTAATACGATTTGTTTCTTTAAAAAAAA